>JALLBA010000012.1:0-60578 GCA_036939675.1 Cyclostephanos invisitatus | reverse complement strand
GGGAGATTCTATGGTAGATCGTTGGTGGGGTCGGGGGGGGGGGGATTTTAGTTGTCAAAGAGCGGCATCGGCTCTGGTGGGAGGGCGGCGTGCAATCACCAAAGTACGTATTTACACTAGCAAAAATTAAACTTCGAAAGCTTCTTGTTACAAAGGCGATATCTGGTCCATATTTTGTCGACGGTCAGGAAATATCGACTAGGTTCATAATATTGCCGTCATAATATCGCCTCTCGTTTTGCAGCAAGGGCCTTGGGATGAAAAATATTTTCGCGATATTTGCGGGGAGGAGGTGCCCCCCCCGTCCCCCCCCCCCAAACCTACGTTATAAGGGGATGAGAGGAGCGCAAAAGATCACGCGCGCCATATTCCGATTTCCCTTTTCTCCATCCCCCACGGCATCCCACTTGCGAATCAATATACCGAAAACAGGTGGGTTTTGAGCAAAAATAATAAGGAAGGGAGATGATGGTGACACGTCCCAAAATACATTTAGGTGCTCTCTCTTCTCGGACTCGATTCTGACTCAATCATCATTGTCGGCAAGCGCAAGACGACGCGACGGTGACGCGGGCCGAGCGATATTACATCGAACGACGCAACACAAGGCGATCATGGCATCATCCAACTCTCGTAAGTCGACGAACGCGAAGAGATCGACGACGGTGGACGTATTATCGGGGTCTTACCTCGACGGCGCGTCGAGCAAGGTGAGGTATAACACGACGATGACGATGGCGAGGGGGGAGGGGGGATGCCGAGGAGATGATATATATGGATCCCTGTACATTTTCTCGCATCATGCATCCCCCCCCCCCCCCCCCCCCCCNCCCTTCGTCCTTCCCGTCCGTGGGCGATGCGAAAAAAAAAAAAATGACGGCAGCCCATCGGAGGGTGGCTATATAGATCCACGTCTCCCCCCGGTTTCCGCCTTCGCGATTTATTTCTCACCCCTCTTCCATTCCCTCGCACGTTCCCCCCCCCTCCCCTTTCCCAACCCCTCTCCCGTTTCCATACGCGCGCGTAGAGCGAGCTGCTACGACGACTGTCGATCGCGACCGATGCCCTCGCCGCATTGGGAGACGACTCCGACATCGACATCGACATCGACATCGACGCCACCGTCCCCCCCCATCTCCGGTCCTCCTCGTCCCGACATCAACGAGACCATCACGTCTCATGCGACGACGATCGTCATCGTCATCGTCATCGTCCCGGACTGCCATCCCTATGCGCCTCCATCGCCTCCAAGCGAATATTGGATCATAGGGATCAGGACGTGCGTCTGCGCGGCGTCCTCGCGGCGATCGAATTGTTCTACGTCTACGCTCCCCATCCTCCGTGGACGGGACGGGACGTCCTGGGGGTATTCGGCGGGATGATACGACAATTGAATCGATTGGGGGAGATGGACGGCGGTAATGGCGGCGATGGTAAGGGTGGTGGCGCCGGCGGGGATGGATCGTCCGACTTCGAGGATCGATTCCGCATATTGGAACAGCTGAGCGAGATGAAGATCGGGGTGGTGCTGGTCGATTTGATCAGGACCTACGGCGGTGGCGGTGGGGGCAGCAACATCCGTCGCGTCAAGAAGGGCAAGGGCAGGAGGGGAGACGACGAGGACGACGAGGACGACGACGACGACGACGACGCGGGCATCGCGAACGACGCCCTCGAGACGCTGTGCGACCTGATACGCTCGTTGCTCCATTGCGTGCGTCCGGACCATCCGCCGGAGGTATCGGTACACGCGAGTTGCGCGATCATCGCGTGTCTCGAGGAATTCGAGGGGAGCGTGCCGCACGAGGTACTGGAGGAATTGCTGATGTGCGTCGGACGCGGGCCGGTGATGTGGGTGACGAATCCGGCGTTCGCTGGGGGTGGAGGAGGAGGGAGCGGCGGCGGTAGGGGCACCCCGACGTCCGCCGTACCGATCCCCCCCCCCGCGAGGATCCAGCAGACGAACTCGTCGTACATCGTCGCCGCTCGCGTGCTAAAACGCGCCGAGGACAAGATCTCGTCCCCGATCGCGGCGCTATTGAACGGGTTGTTGGCGGGCGATGCGGGGATCGTCGGTCGGACGTCGCTTTCTACGGTCGAACCCGGTGCGAGGAGGGCATTCTTCGGAAAAGGAGGTGGAGGGGGTGGAGGAGGGAGGGGGAAGGGCGGGAGCGGTAAGAAGAAGAGGAAGAACGAAGACGACTACGAATATGAGGACGGGGACGACGATGACGGGGCGGAAAAATCGTCACCTGCCCGTAACTTTGATTACGAGGACGAGGACGACTACGACGACGACGCATCGGGAATGGACGTGTACTCCGTGTCTTACGAATTGCACAAGATCGCTCCCCAGATACTCACCACGGTCATCGGGACGGTATCAACATCCCTCCTCGACACGGACGTACCCAAGAGGTGGCAGGCCGCGAGGCTGCTGGGGAGGCTTTTCGGCGCGCGTACGTCCGACATCGCGTCGAGGTTCGGACCGTGCTTTCGGGAGTGGCTGCGCAGGAGCTACGGTGAGGGATGTTTGTTTTGTTTTCTTCTTCCCCCTTGTTTCGGCATCGACAAATACGTGATCCGTTAATCGCATAGCATTACCACGGCAAGACATTCACACGCGTCTATATCTGCTTCTTGCATACTATTATGATCACATCTCTTACGTACAGATCCCGAGCCCAAGATTCGCGAGACCATGGTGAAGTCCCTCGTGAACTTTTTGTCCACGCAGCACGCCCAGGTCGACCTGTGCGCCGACGTCAACGAGGCCCTCGCCGCGATCATCCTGCGCGATCCGACGTTAGACATTCGCCTGTATGGCGTGCATGAGGTTTGCAGGCTGGCCCACACCGCCGTGGTCGCCGACACCGACATCGGGGCGGAAACAAGCAACCGCATCAGCAAGAGCCCCTCCCATCATCCTTTGAGCGTCATTTCGTCGGAACTTCTCCTCGCCATCGGCAATCGCGTCTCGTCCAAGAACAAGAAGGAGCACAAGGATGCCGTCACGGGATTGGCCAATATATATCACAGGCATTACCTGCGCAGGAAGTTAAAGTTCGTCCAGGAGGGTGGCGATGACGTGAGCATTGATGAGATCTTGGAGGTATGGAGGGATATCAAGCCGGAGGAAGAGGAGAAACTCGCTTGGATCCCCCAGCGTGTATTCGAATGCGTGAGCTACCCTGACAGTTCCGATCCGGAGATGAGGAATCGCGTCTATCAAATAGTCGACGACATCCTGCTGGGCACCACTAAGAAGGATTCGAGTAGCGGCGGTAGCGCTCTTTCGCCCACGAGTCGTGCCGTCGGATTGGCCATCATCCTGGAGTCTGTCAAAGAGAAAGAAAACGCATTCAAATGGATGTGCACATTATTCTCGCAACGTAGCCGGTTGCAAAAGGCGCTCGGGGAGTATTTGGATGCGCGTTCTAAGGCCAGGGAGTGCGAGATGGGCAGTCCCGAGGCTTTCGAGGCCGACCGCGAGGCTGTGGAGAAGCTGCAGCTAGTCGCATCCTACTCGGCACCCCTCGGTGAAACGTCAAACAAGGGCGATCTAGAATCCATCCTCAAAAAAGTCCACAGTGCCAAGGACAAGCACATCTTTCGTGTTCTTTCAACGATATCATCCCCCACTCACTCACCCTCGTCGCGTCTTCGAGCGTTCGACGAGCTTCCAAAACGCACTAAGGGCTTGGGCGACGTGGCGCAATCGTGGATCAAAACTCTTGCGCGACGATGCGCCATGGGTGCTTTCCTCAATTCCGAGAGTATTGAGCATTGTATCATTTTATCACAAGAATGCTTTGAGGCTGAGAATTGTAAGGCCTCGGCGCTTTTTTTGGATTGCATCAAGATGGCCACATCGATCTTTCCCTCGTTGGGTTCGACGAAAAATGGGTTTCAAAATCTGGTTGAATTCTTCGATGCAAGTCGCACCACTTCCAAGTCAGCGTCGATGAAGATGGATATGGCGAAGTATGGAGTGGTGACTAAGCTCAGTGAAATCCTCGCACGGTGTGGTACCGCCTCTCGCCCCCATTCAGCGGCGACAAAGAAGAGCGGCGTCGATGGAGGACACACTTTCAATTCCGACGATAAGAATTCGAGCTACAATACGTTCCGCGAGCAGCTTCTGCGATTGTGTACGCATGACGGCACTCCTGAACAGGCAAGGAATTCTGTGTATACTATTTCGTCCATGATGAAGCCTCACTCAGAACCTGGAGGGAGCATTGCATCGCGTGCGTGTAAAGAAAAATCAGAGTTCGAACCTCTACTCAAAGCGCTTGTGAATCCATGTCGACTTTTGATTCCTGATGACAGCACCAACCTTAAAACGAGGGAAAGGATCGTGAGTATCTTGAGCGCGATCGCAGCCATAGCAGAATGTGCTCCCTATGCTTTCAATGAGTGTGGCGAAGGACATAAACTCGGTTGGGGCGAGCGTGCACTTATATTTGCGTTAGATAAGGTGTTACTAGGAAAGAATGCGAGACTCAATTCGTCGGTTGACGAAGAAGAAAGCAGTGATCCTGACTGTAACGATGAATTGTCTCCTGTCAAGGGTCGTAGATCCACGAATAGTTTCAATGGTGGAGTGGCGCACTCAAAAAAGGCGGATAAAGTTTCTGTTCACTGTCAGATGCTATGCGGAGCAATGGAAGTCCTCGTTTCTCACATTCGATCGACTGTTGTCATTTCTCGGCTCAAATTATCTGCATGCGGAGCACCGACACTCAAAGCGCCATCACCCGATCACATTATTCAAGTCTTTACAACCCTAACCAAAATCATCGAAGAAGGCATTCCACACTCAAGCGTGAATGGCCGGTATTGCAAGACTGCGAATGACCAGGCTGAACTACGTCGTAGTGCTGCTGTAAATTTGCTGCGACTTTGTGATGCTAATTTGCAGCTGGAGGTGAAGTACTTGACTCCTCGCATGTGGCACATTCTCAGCTCTGCCCTGGCTGATAAAGACAAGTCAATTAGTTCCTCTGTGATGGAAGAATTGTTAGCCATGTACACCGGCAGCGGCAAGTTTCGTGCCAACAATTCGGCGCCAATGGCACCCAGTCTGCGCTTTGTCTCCCTAGTGACCCTTTGTGCCGACAGCGATGGACATGGGGGACAACATTCTGTTCTTGGAAAGAAGGTCAAGAGCGCCGCCACTGCGCTCATCAAGCATCTGCGCGCTACCTCCCAAGTTGTCCAAGCGCAATGTCGTCAACAGGGTCGCAATGCCGAGAAGAACTTTGAAAATCGGCTGAAATTGTTCCTGATGCCTGAATATTCTGTTCCGTACGCTCTTCACCTATTGGCATTTCGTCAAGACACAGCAAATGCTGCGGGAGCGTTGGTGGGATTGAAGAAGTATGCCACTGACGAAGAGGATGAAGTGGTTCATGCTCAAGAGGCGTGTCAAAAAATGCTGAAGCAGAGACTGAAGTGGTTATTCGATCCTTTGATCCAGAGTTTGGGTGCTGGGGCCGATAATGTGAGAGTTGTGTTATGCCCAGTGGCGAACTTTTATGCGCTCATTATATTCGTATGCTCAACCTTTCTGCGTTCAGATTTCTTTCTTGATGAGAATGATCGATCTCATTGGGAAGCATCCGCCTATCAGTGTCCTCAAGACTTCTAAAGGCGGTATGTCATCCCTTGAAATGAGCCTCGATGAGGACGACGACGATTTGGACTGCAATGACACAGAAGAAAAGGATGTCATGCTGCGAATGAATATCATTTGTCAATTCGCTCGCGAGGTGTTGCTGTCGCATGTCAAAAAAGATGTCAATTTGACTGTGTATCCAGGTAGCATCCAATTCCCGGGAGATTTGTACTCGCGCCGGAGATCTTCTTCTACCACACCAATCAATGCTCATGCTTATGATTCAGACGAATCTAGCCGCAAAAGAGCGAAAAAACCCAAAAAGTCCATCAGTCACTTCGTCAAGAAGAGTCTAGATGAAATGCCGTTATCTGACAGTGACCAGTCAGATGACGAGGACAGATTTGACGTCGAGGATATGTCCCCAGAGAAAAAGGACTGCCAGGTTGATGGTTCATACGAGCACTCTCCATCATTCTCACATGAGGTTCAGAAGTTGGAGGAATCGAGCAGCAACAAACCCAAGAAGTCCAACATCAGCCACCATATCAAGAAGAATCATAATGACATGCCTTTGTCTAATGACAGTGACAAGCTTGAGAAAGAGGAAAAATCTCCCGAGCAACAAGATGACAGCCAAAGCGGTGATACCTATGAGCACTCTCCTACTTTCTCACCATCTGCATCTACACCACATTCCGGCAATGATGGTTTTGATAACAACTTTGGCGACATGTCTCCCATTTCCCCATCGGATTCGCCTGCAGTGGTTTCTAAGGGTGCTAATAAGCGCGTGTATATAAAAGCAAAGAAGTCGAAATCCCTTGGAGGGAAGCGCAAGTCTAAAGCAATAGATGTGTTTGACGAGTTTCCCACTACGGCAACAAACGCCGGCGACGACGCAAATCTTCCACGAGACAAAGCGGCGAACTCGACCGAAAAGCTGAAGTCTACTCCCAGATCTTCGGAGAGTGGCAATCCGAAGAAGACGAAAGCAACGCCGATATCTGTCCCTAAGAGTGTTATGGTGAACGTTACCAACTCGACCACTACTTCATCGCGTTCGGGCTCTGCCACGGCAGCGTCCAAGAAGAAGGCAGCGAAAGCAAAATTGGCGAAAAGCGCTGACAAAGATGACAGTTTTGATTTCTCCGATTCGCCGGTCAAATCCAAGTCCACGGGGCGTTTAGGAAAGAAGTCGTCCTCCGCGGGATCGCAGTTAAAGGCCGCCCCAGCGCGCAAAACGAAGGCACCCGCTAAGCCGAAGGTGGGTGGCAAGAAATCTCCATCCACGACATCAGAGGCAAGCTCTGGATCGTTGCCAGCCTCTCGTGCTGGAAGAAGGGGCCTACGTACCACGAGAGCTTGATGGGGGGATAGTTCTACTGATTACGACCTTTACTGACTTAGATGGTGCAAATCGTGGGCCGTATATATTTATATTTATTTCCAATAATTGGGATAGTTTTGAACTGCATAAAATGCCACGGTCGTTCACGAGGTGGTTTCAAGTGTAGAGCAGGTATTATAATATTTCTGCCAGATTCCGTGCTTGCGAACAAATAACAGCTGTATCTATTTCATGTGTTCTAGAAATGAACATGCACCCTCGATCATTCCCCCCCTACATTGTTTTTGTTCTACTTCATCGATCGATGCATACTACGAGTGACGTGGCTGTTTCGGATCAGAGTGCAGTCCCACGGGAACACAAGTCCCTGATAGACGCGATCTGACTGCATCGATTAACATTACGAACTCCGTCGAAACGACGACCACATGCTCCCGGCCGAAGCTTTTTGCCGCGACTGTTGTTGCGGCACCTCCTGTCGACCATCCTGGTGTTCGTTCTGCTGCATCTGACCCATCGACCGATGTTGCCTCTCCGCCTCCGCCGCCTCCGCCTTAGCCATTGCCTTCATCTGACGACGCGCCCCCTCCGGCACGGAATCGTCCCCCTCCTCGAAGAGCCCGCGTAATTTGTCACGATCGGCGACGAAGGGCAGGTAGATGGTGCCTACGCCCAGGGCGGTGACAGTCATGGCCACGGCAATACCCACGAGTTTGCGTCCGTCGGTCCGAGACATACTCCTGTTAGTTAGGTGCTATGGATTGTTTGTGGCATGGGACCTCGGGCTTGAGGACGGATGTGGGAGGTTGCTGAGAGAGATTTTTTTGATCCATAATGTTCACGTGATTTTTACACGTCTTCTGTGATATATTTTACGTGACCGATAATTCACAGTCCAAACGAACGATGCCTCCACGGATTTGTGACGACGCTTTCCCCACGTGCTACATACATACACCATACACTGGACAAGTCACTGATTCCATATTTATGTCTCCCCAGCGGCTATTCGTCTAAGAATCACTTAAGCGAGGGTGTCACACCTCGGTTAAAATCGATCAACCGAGGATCCTATCGGGTTTGTCTGTCTGCCTTCTGTTCGAATTTAGTGATTCCTCCTTTAATTCTTCAGTCTTCAACGGCGAGTCGACGAGAAAAGGGCGCTCTTGTTAAAAAAAAATATTATCTTTCATTTTCTCCTTGTTTCAAAGGAGAACGATAACACCATTGAAGGTCGGCGGCACCAACCTTCATGGATGAGAGTAAATAATTAGCACCCAACGGCCCACAGTAGAACATAATTATTCCCATCACATCATCATGGACTCCGAATCTTACGACTTCATCTTTAAAATAGTCCTCCTCGGCGACTCCGGCGTCGGCAAGTCCAACCTCGTCTTCCGCTTCACCAAAAACGAATTCAACAAGGATTCCAAGTCGACCATCGGCGTCGAGTTCGCGACCAAGACCGTGCAGATCGAGGACGACAAGCTCGTGAAGGCCCAGATATGGGACACGGCCGGGCAGGAGCGGTACCGTTCCATCGCCTCGAGTTATTACCGCGGTGCCGTGGGCGCACTACTCGTGTACGACGTCACCGACCGGAACTCCTTCAACCACGTGCCCATGTGGCTCAAGGAGGTGGAAGAAAACGCCGAGAAGGACTGCCTCATAATGCTCGTGGGAAATAAAATGGACCTGCACGAGCAGCGCACGGTCTTCGTTAGGGATGGTCGGTCGTTCGCGAGGAAGAACGGATTGGCGTTCATCGAAACTAGCGCCCTCGACGCCACCGGCGTCGATACCGCGTTTCAGAGAATCCTGCAGGAGATTTACAAGACCCAAACGAAGAAGCAGCTTAAGAGTCAGGCGGGGGGTGCGGGGGGTGGTGGTGGAGGAAGAGAGGGTGGTGCGTCCGGGGGTCCGGCGAGGGGGCAGACCATTTCGCTGACTCAGAACGAGGTGATCGTAGATCAGCAGAGGAAGCAAGGATGTTGTGGGGGCGGGCAATGAAATGATCGAACCGAAGTCGGTGATGGGAAGGGGAGGGGGGGATGGTAGATTTTGGGGGGAGCACTCCTAGCAAGCTTCTCTGTTACTATATTCGAGTTGTGAACATCGCGTCTTCTCGTTGGTGTATCTGATTTGTAAACACCACTTTCACTTTCTCTCTGTTAGTGCTAGTGCTCATATTTGTTATTTTTTTAAGTTCTACGGCAATAAAGATAAAATTGGGGGTGATGAAGTAAATTAAAGAAGAATGGCTTGTTGGAAATCGCCATTCCTGATGCGAGCTTACGATACATCCTATGCAATAAACATCTATTAAAGTTGTCACGGGTGTCTCACATTGGAATCAAAACTGATCAGAGTGACTCCTCGGCACTGTGCTCGTTGCTTTCAACAAATAGAAGTTCTTCCATTATCTTCTGAGTACCATTAATATTCAAGCCTTTTCGTGGAGCTAGCCTCGTCGCCTATCAAAATCCCTCATGCGGTGGGAGGATGATAACGTGTGGAACAAGAGGTCGGTTCCTATGGTTGATGTCACTGCTTCGATGTAGGTAGGAGACTGGATAACGTTGAGCCCATTTTTCTTTTACAAGAAGAACTGGATGCATGCTTCCTTCACAAGTGGGTAGTTCTTGGCGTCGGCATATTGGTAGATCTCTACAAAATTATCAATCGAAACGACTTACGATTTGACATAGACGCCTTCTGCTTCAACCTTAAGGGTAGGCAACTCGAACCTATCGGCTGCCTCCATGAGCTTCTTCGCGTATTTCTCTAGATTTGAGGTCGAGATAGTGCCACCATACGCGAAAATAGGACCAAATTGAAAACACTACGTTTGACCTCGGTAATAGGAACGGAAGTCGCCTTGTCATACCGTTTACAAAGGGCGGCCAGCGTCGGGGCAGATGCCTTCAAGATTAACAGATGCGCGGGAATGATTTGGCGTGATTCATTGTCCACTTTATATCAAAGAACGCGTCTGAATCAATCTCATCCGAGTACAGATTGAGGACGTTCTGACGAAGAGGATTCTTCGGACGGAATAGATGCGCGTGGTCGTTCCAGCCGAAATCAAGTTTCATCCAGAGCTCAAAGATAAAATGCTGCCCATCCTTGAGTACCTTTCTCGATTTTTCCATGACATGAGACAACTTCACCTTCAACTGGATCTCACTTCGTCCGTTCAACCTAGGCCGATTTCTCTCTTCAAATAGAACCTTTTCGTCATCGTCTCTAATCTTTAGAATCATGGCTGCTTCCGAATCTGCTCTAACTTGTGTTGCTGTAATGAAAAGGAAGTCGTAGTAGTTGAAGTGCATTTCCACGCGCAGTTGATCATACTTATGTAGCGATGCCTCATACACACGGCTGATTGGATGGTCCGGAGCTAGGTCCTTTTAAGCGAATTCAGCGAAGTTGTAAACGCGGAACTCAAACACATCCCACTCGATGTAGACGTAGGGGCAGATCCCGACATCAACAGCAGCCTTGTGAGTATACAATTCATCCATCTTTCAACGTATAATTAATGAGCGAACAAGGTGCATGATCCAAATCATTTTTTCGCAGGCTGCTTTTCGTTCACTGGACCGATACACTAAAAAATCTTCTGGGTCTAACATTCATCATGGCCATACGATATCTTGCTTTACACATGAAAAATATATTTCTCGATAAGGAACCAGAGATGGTTCAAAATCATTTACTACACTATTCAGTAGCGGAAAAACCATATTTCTTTAGCTGTGGCAAATATCATGTTTTTTTGTCAGTCTCCCTTAGATCCGCTGCCACTTCATCCCACAAGGAAAAAGACATCCATTCCTCTCTGACTCCCACGAATGAACATCCCAATAATAATCTTGCCTCGATCTGCTACATACGCCCCTGTGCCAATTTCAATCGAGATACAATAGGGTCACCAGCATGTCCAACTTCTGCGCCTCCTGTGCCGCCTCGAGCACGGTCTTGCTCTCGTGAAACGCGAAGCTGATCAAGTGATCAGTCTGACTCAACAGATGCGAATTGCATATCCTACTGGCAACGTCCAATGGCATCGCATCGTTCTGCGGCATCGTAACGACGTTCGTCACGTCCTGCAATAATTCCTGCGACTCGGGCGTCTGCTTCGACATGCTCTGGGGGAGCACGACCGTGAGCAGCTGTGGTTGGAAGGCGCGGAGCGCCCCCCGTATCGCCGCGGCGTTCGTGCCCGCGGCACCGGAGGTATAGAGGTGATTGCCGGATAAAACAAGCGCGTATGCCCTGCGGAGTGCAAGAGATGCGCGCGAATTTTAAAAATGCGTGAGGTGATAATGTCGGATAATTACATATCGGAAGGTACAGGAATAAAAAAAGCCAAGAGACGAATGACCAGTAATCGCGTGGTGGTATGATATACACTCACAGCATCTCCACGATCTGCTGATGCAAGAACGAGCAGTGCCTCGTTCCTAAAATGCAGTACTTTTTCGGACCCTGCGATTGTATCGCCTGCAATTCCGTCATGACCTGGGCGATGTTCATGGGCTCGAGCTGGACCAATTGCGGATCGCCCACGTTCGGTGCCTCGCGCTGCAGTCCCAGGTTACCCCCCGGATTATATTCCCCGACTCCCCCCCCTCCAGAGTCGTCGGTGGCGACTCTCAGTCTCAATTCGTCTGAGACGCGGGCTTGGTCGACATACTCATCGTTCGCATAATCGGCGCCGTCGTATAACGAGCTCGAGGAGAATTTGCGGGATCGCATCCTGCCCGAGATCGAAGGATAGCCATCATCATTATCGAAACTTCCACCAACGCTCGGTATATTATTCTTCGCGCATCCCCGATAGTGGAACGTCGGCGAGGTCGTTCGTTGTCGCGGTGGAGAAAAAGCAAGGCAGCATTGAATCGTCGCGACCGCGAAGAGTATGCGCGGCATCATGATACCGGGCTGTTGTTGTTACAGGCAACGGACGATCCCGCTCGTGAGTGAAAGACACAGGATGGATAGCTAAAGATTCCGATGAGGCATTGTGCTATCGTCCTCCTCCTTGGTTGGTTCAACCAAAACTCTTTTTGTGCGGGGAAAATGCATGCAAGAGCCTCGCTCTCTCCATCCATTCTGCCCCCGCCCCGCGGCCTCCGGCGGCAAGTGAAAGCTCAAACCATTTTGGCGGGAACGTCATGTGCGAGAAGCAGCCCCTACAACGTAACGAGTTCGCTGGGATGGAGATGTTGCAGGTGAGCTTGATTTTGAGAGAGAGAGAGAGGCACGACGAAAGGTTCCGTGAGACAAAAGAATGACGGACCCTAATCAAGTCGCTGCAATGCAGGCACAGCAATTGCACGCACAGCAATTGCAAACGCAAATGGACATGGCCCATGCCTCCGCCGCCGCGGGAGCAGCCGGGGGCGTCGTCCCCCAGCCCGCCTCACAAATGACGCACCAGCAGGTCCCCCCCCCCGCCGCCCAGCAGCAGGAGCAGCAGCAACCTGCGGCCGTCCCGGCCCCGGTCACGTCGTCCGCACCAACACCCGCCGCACCATTGGCCGCCGCCGCCATCGCCGCCGCACAGCAGAAGAATATGGTAACCCTGCCGATCCGCGCCTACCTCGATCAGACGGTCGTGCCCATCCTCCTGGATGGTATGAGCGAATTGGTCAAGGAACGTCCGCCCAATCCCGTCGAGTGGCTTGCGGCTTACTTGCTTAGGAATGATCCCCAGAAGAAGTGAGGGCCTCGGGAGGAAGTCCGCCGGGGAGATGATTCAGTTGGGGGGGTGGCGTCGCGTCATTGGCGGGGGACGTCTCATTATGTACTTCCCTTCGACCGGGTCGTTGTTATGGCGTTGAATTCCCTGCGTCGATATCGGATGCCGCTTGGAGGAAATGCGGAATTACAGATTTCCCATGTGAGCTGAATAATAAAGGACATGAAATGATTGATTGCTGGGAATTCCGAGCATACTTGAATTTAATTATACCTCTAGAGAGGACATTTCATACAAATATAACTCAAGATTAATCAATTTGGTGTGCCTCTAGAAGTGTTAATAGTAAATGCGTTGCCGGTAAGAAAGCACGCAAAGAGCTCATAGTTCCACTTTGAAATACAAGCCAAACTATTTTTTGATCTCCAATTGGCATCGTTCCAAACCATGCAACGTATTTCAAGATGCCGCCTCATTCGACGACGCCGATTCCTCGGCGACGTGGCCGTTCATCACGGCCCACCGTCGCAGGACCATATCCTGATATTCCCTCTCCCTCGCCCTAACGTCATCCGCCTCGCTCCTGCACTTCTTGACCTCGTCGTTCGTTCTCTTCCGCTTGGCCATACGACGCTCGTGCGCGCCGATGCGTTCGAGCTTCTTCCTGTACGCGTACTGGAGCTTGACGAATGCCCGTCCCTTCTGGCGCTTGAGGTTGAGCGTACCGCGCTTGCCCGCGCGGGGGGGGATGGCGGCGTAGGCCTCGGCGAGTAGGCGCTCGGTCTCCTCGTCGCTGTAACGCAACGTGGGAAATTCCCCACCCTTGAGCTATTTGTGTGTGTGTGTTGATTTTTTTTTTCCACGACGGATGAAGGGGGGGGGGGGGGGGGGAAAAAGGAAGCGGACAAAAGCTAAGCATCGATATAATGATGGTGGGGAGGGAAAAAATATGATTGTGTAATCGTCCTCGCACGGCTACTAACTACTACGCATGCAAATGGCCCAAAACAAATTTAGGTTGCACACACGGGGGCGCACGAAATTCCCCGTCCCCATCCCCGCCCGTCGTCGTAAAATATTTCGCCCGCACCTATTCATCCTCTTTCCGTAAATGGTACCAAAAACTAAAAAAAACTTACCTGTGTGACGTCCTCCCCCCTGAGCGCTGCCTCCGCGTCCGCCTCCCTCTCCTTCCTCTTACGATCCATCTTACCCCCACGATTCTTCTTCCCGAGATTCCTCTCCCTCGTGATCTGACCGGTCTCGAATCCCGTTACCGCGATGGATCGTTGAAATTGCACCCACGTGTCGTGCTGGGAGCTGCCGCTGCCGCCGCCGGTGACGACGTCGGCGACGGGAGGACCGACCGCGGAGTCGACGCGTTTTCCTCCCGCGGAACCGGACGAGAACAACCGTAGGGATGGGTGCGGGATCCGTCTATCCAGCCACGACGACGAGATCGACGAGGACGACGCCAAGGTATGATGCGCGCGAGGAGAATTGCGGCGTCGGACAATTGCGGCGGCGGCGGCGGCGGCGGCGGAGGGGGACGAGGACGACGGGCAAAGCAATTTGCATTGGCGGACGAAGGCATCGGAAAGGGAGGGGGTCGTCGAAATCGAGGCCGCCGCCGTAGATGATGACGTTGTTGATGCCGCGGCAGTTGTCCTCGGCCGTATGGACAGGCGGATGAATGCGGTCGTCGCGGCGGACATCATCGTGGCAGCCGTTCGCTGTGAGACCAGAGTGCCGAGTCTGGAAACCGCAGTCAGTAAGTGTAGTCCGTAGATAGGTGATAACTACCATACCAATCGTACGGTGGGAGAAATAAGTAGGTAGGTCCGTATTGTATCTACTGGGAGTCTCCATTAATAGGTACCCTATTGAAGGTCCAGGGGCGGCGGCGCGGGTCGGTCGGTTGTCCGTCATTCTTTACGAGCAACAAACATCACCGACGATGATGCTCCACTACCCCGCCGGCGTCTCCATCGTATCCCTGACGGCATATGCGATCGTCGTCTCCCCCTCCCCCCGATGCGTCATTGCGTTCTCCCCCGGAGGTGGGTCGTTCTCGTGGTCGACAATAGCTGCGACCACGAGAACGACAACGGCGAGCCGGCGAATTCGAGTCCACCGACAACGACGATCGCACCCGACGGGCATCCTCGCCTCCTCCTCGAACGGCGATGTTACTCCCGGGACCTACGACGGCGACGACGAAATCGTCAATCCCTACGCCGATCCGAATTATCCCGATTTAGAATTCGTGAATTACGACGATCCGTCGTATTACGCCGATCGGTCCGAGTATTCCGATGGTTCCATCGACGACGTCGACGGTGGCGTCGATGCGACACTCGCCGAAATCGAGGCCATGAGGGAGGAGCGTCGACGAAAGAACGACGAATATCAATTCGAGACGTATCACGCGAACGTATTGAGGGGGGGGGAACGCATCCTCGGGGAATGGACCGTCTTTCAGACGGATACCTTCATGGGCAAGGATGCAAGGGACGGTAGGAATCCAATGGCGATGGACGTTCCTCGATTGTTGAAATGGGACAAAGTTCTCAAGGTGGTGAGTCGGGGATGCAAGACAATCGTCGATCCGAATGCCGAGTGGAGGGTCGACGGGGAGAGGATAGTGCACGACGAGAGGCTCGCGACGAAGGACGACTTCCCCACCCTCATGATGATCGACGACGACGATGACATCGACGACGATGCGAACGACGACGGATCGGCGATGGCGGGGAAGGCGACGGCATCGTCGGGCGTGGCATCGTCCCCCCTGCGATGGGAGGGCGAGGACGTCGCGCACGTCGAGGACGTACGGTGCTATCCCACGGAGATGTCGAGTCTGGACTTTCGTGGGCCGGGCGGGAACATGTGCGTCGGGAGGGCGTACACCATATGCGATGCCACGCCGTATCATCCCGACGTCGTCGACGCGGACGCAAGCGATGATGATGACGACGACGACG
Organism: Cyclostephanos invisitatus; assembly: GCA_036939675.1. Lineage (NCBI taxonomy): Eukaryota > Bacillariophyta > Thalassiosirophyceae > Thalassiosirales > Thalassiosiraceae > Cyclostephanos > Cyclostephanos invisitatus. The sequence continues at coordinate 44,913 of JALLBA010000012.1, read as the reverse complement.
ACGAGGGACGACTGCGACGCGAACGGCGTGGACACGACGGGCCGTTTCGCGAGATGCGCGCCGAGCTCGGCGTGCAGGAGAATGGGATGAGATTTCGCGTCAAGTTGGACTACGCATTGTTGGAGGACGAGGATATCAACTACGACGACGATGATGACTCGGTAGGCGGGGACGCCGTCGTTATTCCGCCGTTACACCTGCGCACGCTGACGGTATGTCGCGAGACCCTCGATGGGTATTGGCCCAAGCAGTCCGACAACGAGTCTCCGCCGCCGCCGTCATCGTCGGAGGAGGGGGTCGGAGGAGGTGGAGGGGAATATTCCGCGGGAGGAGGGGGGGGGGGGAGCGTAAGCGAGGGGAGGTCGGCGGGGGTACGACGTATCGATCACCAGGAGGAGATCACGAGGGCGTTGTTCGGTCCGCCCGGCGCCCCGGGCGGATTGTACGACCCCCCCCCCGTGGGGAGCGAGGAGCGAGCAATATCGAATTACATGCTCCTAGACTTCGAGGGCGGCGCGACGTTGTTGTTGCCGCATAGGCTGGATCAGCACCAAGAGGGCGAGGACGAGGCCGATGCCGAGGCCGGGGGAGCCCCCACCTCCCAGCTCGGGTGGGTGACGAGCCTCGATTGGACGCCCGGTAGGATCCGCTATCAGGTGGATAGGAAGGTCCTTGGCGGCACGAAACTCAAGGGGCTCCGTACGCTGGAACTGAGCGAGGTACAGGGCGAGGACGCGGATAGATGGAGACCGAGGGATGGAGGGTCCGACATGCGGCAATGAGAGATGACATCCCTCAATTTGGTCATGGGGGCGCCATGGACGATATTAATACAAGTAGCTAGACTGAGACTAATCCATAGTGGTTAATCTGTTGATAAATCGCACTGATCAGGACCAATCCTATCATAGCCATTGCCTGTTTCAAGTCATGCCACTACAGGCGGGACAGCTCGATGTGCCCAATTGTTCGGGGATGCCGTGAATGGCAGAGTATGCATGGAACGGACGGAGGGGGGACAAATTCGTTCATATCGAAAGTAGATCATTTACTCTATCGATGATGGAGATGTCTTTTCTCTCCTACGATTTCTCGTCATCCCTCTGCCATGGCCACTGCACGCCCACCCTCCCACGACGATCGTCGACGTCCTTTATATTGATCCAGCTATCCTCGTCGTGGACCTGGGTGCTGGATTCGCCCCCGGCGGGATGATAACCGACCATCCTTCCCACCTCGCGGAGCTTGCGCTCTCCCTGGAGGTATGCATTCATTCGGCGGAGAGGGGTGGCGGCGGGGGGGGGGGGGGGAGTGAATGATGATTCGGTTAACGAATGCACGCGATTGAATCGAGGGCGATGGGAGGCGGGGTATTGCGATTGGGTCATAGGACCGAAAATGGCATTGCACGACATACATCCGCTTCCACCACCCTCACCTCGGAAAGTGCCATCGTCCTCGCCAAGGCATCCATGTCCCTCCCCATCTTGGCCCTGTACGATTGACGCACCTCGTCCAATGCCGCGAGGCATCCTCCCCCAACTTTCTCGCCGCCGCCGTCCTTGGCGTCGACGAAATGCGCGAGACGCACGAAATTCCTGTATTGTCGCAGCACCTTGGCACGATGCACGAAGTCCGCGAGGGACGGCAACGTTTCGTCGCCACCGTCGCCGCCTCTTCCGGGCGTTCCTCCCCCCCGCGTCTTCCTGCGCGACGTGGGCCGCTGCTGTTGTTGTTGTTGCTGCTGCTGTTGTTGTCGTTTTCGTGCGTCGTCTTGGTCATATTCGTCTTCGGCGGCGGCGGAGGAGGAGGACGACGACGACGACGAGAGGGAGGTGGGAATGTGGGAGGACGCGACCAATCGCACGAAGGTCGTCCCTTTCCCCCACCTCGCGAGGAGGATCGCCGGGGATGCCGATATGCTCGTCGCGAGGTGGGATACGAACGACGCTATGAACATGTTTTTTCGTAGTTGTTTTTGTTTCGAATGCGTCTCGTCGGGTGGGGGACCGGGGGGTTATCTCCTCGATGAAACGACCTCCCTCCTCTCTTGGAGACGGTTGAGGGGGGTTGAATCGGTGTCGAATGTATATGATCCAATGCTCAATGCTATCGGACAATGCTTCAACGGGGAGTTCGGGTTTCACATCATGTTTTTTCCCCTCCATCAAGATTCATCCTTCCCATGCATAATTTTTTGTGGTTTTAGGTTGTGAAATAATAGTACACAGGAGTTTTCGTGAGTCAGACGGACCCGCAGCAAATGACCTGATTCCTCTGTATAAATTCGCGGCTGGACAAGAGAAAAAGAGCAGCTTTTATTGCTTCCGTTGCCTCATTTTTGCTGAACACGACCAGCCAGGGTGTAGGTGGGTCTAATTATTTTCATCGCACGGAAAAACTAAATAGAAAAAACAAATCAATGCCGCCCCTGCGTAGTCTCGAGGGGGATCCCCTCGTCCGCAACGACGCGGTGGCAGCGACGTCGGAATTATTCGCGAACGATGACGCGGAGGAATCGATCAAGAAGGCGGCCGCCGCCGTCGACGCCGAAAACGCGAAGCCCGCCCCCGGAAGAAGCGGCGGCGGGGGGGGAGGTTCTCCTCCCTCCTACACATTCGCCGAGGTCGCGACTCACGACTCCCCCGACGACGCGTGGATCGTATATAGGGGTAAGGTACTCGACGTCACGAGGTGGATATCGTCCCATCCGGGTGGCGAGCAGACGCTTCTGCGGTTCGCGGGCATGGACGCGACCGACGAGATACGCGCATTCCACGACGATTGGGTACTAGAGGGAAAAATACCGCACTTCGTCATCGGCAGCGTCGTCGACGCGCCGTCATCACCGGAGGGCGGGTCCGGGGGAGGCGGTGGGACGTCGGAATTGGTCGAGGATTTTCGTGCGTTGGGCGCGGCGTTCGAGGAACTCGGTTACTTCAAGGTCTCATACCGGTATTACGTCACGAAGGTCGTGTGCGTATTCTGCATATTCCTATCCTCCCTGGCGCTGCTCTTCGGGACGTCGTCGTGCATCGGACACGCATTGTCCGCGATATTCATGGGCGTATTCTGGCAGCAGTTCGCGTTCGTGGGACACGACGTCGGTCACATGTCGCGCAGGACGAACGTCGCCCTGCGCGATGGCATAAACGTCCCTCGTCTCGGCGCCCTCGTGACGCTCTTCAACGGCATATCCGTGGCGTGGTGGAAGGCGACTCACAACGTCCATCACGCGGTGCCGAATACGATCGACTGCGATCCGGACATCGCGCACCTTCCCGTGTTCGCGTTGCATCGTCGGATGTTCGCCTCGCTGTACAACATGTACCACGGACGCGTCATGTCGTTCGATTGGCCGGCGAGGAACGTCTTCGTGCCGTATCAGCACCTATGGTATTATCCCATCATGTGCGTCGCACGGTTCAACCTGTACATCCAATCGGTCCTCTTCCTGCTGAATCCCAACGACGGACACGGCGGCAGGACAAGGCTCGACACGGCGGCGTTTATCGGGTTCTTCACGTGGCTGTCGCTGTTGGTATCGTGCATCCCGACGTGGGGGGAGCGCGTGTCGTTCGTGCTACTGAGTCACGCCGTGGCCGGATTGCTCAACGTGCAAATCACGCTGTCCCACTTCTCTCGTCCGATCTTCGATTCCCCATCCGCCAGGGAGGACGGTAGTACGACGAAAAAGTACGGCGGCGACTTCTACACGCGCAACGTCATATCCTCATTGGACGTCGACTGTCCGACCTACATGGATTGGTTCCACGGAGGACTGCAATTCCAAACGCTCCATCACCTGTATCCCCGCCTCGGTCGACAGCATTTGCGCAAGACCGAGCCGCTGATCGCGTCGCTTTGCTTCAAGCATTCCCTACCGTATACGCGCAAGTCGTTTTTCGAATGCAACGTGGAAGTCTACGAAACGTTGAAGAAGACGGGCCTCGAGGCACGCACCTGGTCGCCGTTGATCTACGAATCAATGTGCGCGCATGGATAGACTCCGGGAAATTTCCCTCTATAAAGTGTTGAGTGTAGGCCCGTGCCGTTAATGTTTTTGTCGGGCGTCGGAATCGCGTCGCCGTGGGTGCTGCGTCGTTATCAATTTGTGTAAAATGGAATTGTCTTGTTATGATCGTGTTGATTGTTGCGCGGATAGATGCAGGTCAGATTATGAAACGACTGATACAACAAGCGCTTTCTCTAGAGGCCATATGTAATTAAAATGTAAGTTACAGTTTACGGCCACGGGTATCATCTCTTTCTCCCCTCGTCTTGGACCCTCCACTGTCCGTTCGCCGTCACAAGCTTGCTCCTTTCCTGAACGGCCGGCCTGTCCTCACCCCTCACGGCTCGGGCATATTCGAGGCCCCATGTAACGGTGGGGAATGCGAGATCGTCCCAGGGTATATCGTCCCAGGGAACGAACATCGCATCGCTCGACTCGGGTCCGGGCTCGTAGTCGTCGCTATCGACCTCGACACGAAAGATCATCTGTATCTGCACGCCTGCCAAGTTGTAAATGGCGACCAATTCCGACATGGCGGGATCGTAATTCACGCCCGCCTCCTCCCGAGTTTCCCTCGCCGCACCCTCCCTCGTCGTCTCGCCCAATTCCAGGTATCCCTGGGGGTAACCCCATTTCCCAACGCACGGCTCGATCGCCCTCTTACACAGAAGGACGCGATCGTTGTTAGTGCATATCGTGCCAACGACGATCTTGGGATTCACATAATGGACGTGACCGCACAAGGGGTTCCCGCATACGTGCCTCGCGCGCTCGTCGCCGTCGGGCGTTGCGATCCGCGTCGGCGTGCCGCATTTTTCGCAAAACGCAGGACCCCCGTGGGCAGTCGATGAGTGCGCCGTCAGGCCGAGTATCGTCCCGCCGGCGTTCGAGGTGGAAAACCGACGAAGTGCGCCCCGTGGCGATCTGAAGGAATTATGTCGAGATGGCTGAAATGCCGAAATAATGGGAAACGCTCCTGCGATTAATGAGGCCGCGACGCGATGATACATCTTGTCGCTGTTGTTTTTGTTGATGGTGTTGCTGTTACATAAAATGTTGTATTGTGCTATATTATTATTATCGTCGTCTTCGTCCTTGAATTCACGTCTTTCCCGCCAAAAAATATGTCGGCAGGGGGGGAACAGTGTGACGGAAGAAAAAAAACAATGGTCCGTAAGAAGAATCGTTGGCTCCTCGTCCAGTTCGACTTCGAAGGCGACATCCTCTCGTCGTCGTGCGGCAACGACCGCGGCGACGAGGCGGTACGATCGGATGCCGCGTCGTCGTCGTCGTCCTCGTCGAAGGGCGGCGGCAAGAAACGTAAGCAGTCGCGAGGGTCGTCCGTCGGCGGCGGCGGCAGCGGCGGCGGCGGGAACTCGGACGACGAAACGACGACCGCCATCGACAAGGAACGATCGTCGATACGACAGGTCACAGGCACGGACGTGTATCGTTCCCTCCGCGATTCGATGATACAGAATCACGGCGTGATCGGCGCATCGTTGGCGGACGTTCAGGTTCGTTTGTACGATCCGATATTGCGACTCGGGATAATAAAAACGAATAGGGACAATTATAATAACGTCAGGTCGTCGTTGATTCTAATGACGCACATCAAGCAGGGGGGGGACGTCCTCAAGGTCGCGACGTCGACGCTATCGGTTTGCGGTTCGGCGCGTACGGCGAGGAATGCCGCGATGGACGAGGTGCACAGGCGATTCGGGAGGGATGTGGTAACGATGAAGAATCGGCGGGGGGACGAGCCGTGGACGAAGAGGACTAGAATCGCATTGGAGAAGGGGTTGATGGAGTTGGAGAGGCGGTTGGAAAAGATTGATTCTGGCTGCTAGAGAGAGGGGGGTGGATATCATCGATTTGGTTCGACTCTGAACGGATGACGATCACAGCATCGTTTAATGACCTATGTCATGTTCACCCTTTTCTGTGCACTTGAGATCTTATGTACGCGAATAATGCTAGTAAAAGAGCTAGTTTGGTTAGTGCTACCTCTCTCTAGATCTTCCTTAGGACCTACCAGACAATGGCTGTAATTCCCATTTGTATCCCTTCCCCGTCCCAACGCCATGCATGTAAGCGACGGTTGATCTCAAATTATCCCACATCCATGGATAATACGCATATCTGACGCCGTGCTTAGCACACACCTTCCTAATCACGGGAGCGATGTGGGGATAATGCGCCGAGCTCATTCGCGGGAAGAGGTGGTGCTCCACCTGGAAGTTGAGGCCGCCCGTGAGACATCCGGCGATTGCGCCGCCGTAGGTGCTCGAGGATTCGACCTGGGACTTAAACCAGCATACGGGCTCGCCCGTCATGCGATGTCCGGATGTGGGATCGCGTTCGGAATTCTCGAAGTTGTGAGACAGCGAGAACAGCACCGCTAATACGAGACTTTCGCTCACGCCCATTAGCATGATGATGCCGACGGTATGCAAATTGCAACCATTGTTCGCGAGTGGGCAAAATATGTTCAGATACATATACCAAGCCCGAAGCGCCACGGCATACTTCCTCCTCCTTACGATGTAATCGTTCTGCATTCGTATGCCAACGTACTCCGCCCCGGCATGTCGAAGATCTAATACCTGGGGATTGAACACCATTGAAACCCAATACAAGCTCAACACCAAGAGAAAGTACGCTCCCTGGAATTTGTGCCAGAACCTTCGCTTGGGATGACCCACGGGATATGGGTTGAATGCGAATAGGGGCTCCGAGCTGAAACTGTCGGGGTCCTTCTCGGAGTGGTTGGTATAGGCGTGGTGAGTCCTTATGTTCGATCGTCGCGTGTGAATAAGAGACGATGATTTAGTATAGACTGTTTGATACTTCGCATTTTACACCCGGTCAGAGAGTAGAAAAGTAACTCACCAATGCTGCGCCAGCCAATTCCACTTACATCCACCGATGAGGTCGGCGCCGAAGCCGAGGAGGTCGTTAATCCATGGTCGTTTCGAGGCGGCTCCATGGTTGGCATCATGCTGGACATTCAAACCGATGAAGGCCTGGGCTATGCCAAACACAACGGCGACGAAAACACCGTTATCGCACCAGCCAATCGGACTTGCAAAGGTCTTAGTCGTCGCGAACCTGTACTGCATGAAGGAGAAGAGGGCGATGTACGCAAAGGCACGGGCGAAGAAAGCGGGGGTGCCATATTCACGCCCTCTGCGCACAATCTTAAAGACTTCGTCCTTTATCTCACGCTCGAATGGAGTGTCAAATTTGTACCTGATTGATATACACAAATGAGCTATGAGGATGCACGGGCAACGATGAAACTATTATGAGCGAGAATTCGACGTACTCTGGCTCGTAATCACAAACCCTTCCGACGACCTTCATCTTTTCCATATGCTTGGCGGTATGGTAAGGGTGGATCATTTTATATTGAACCGTCACGTCATTGCCACCGAAAAAGTTGATGATATTGCCCCCCGGGTGGACGAATTGAGCGATGTCATAGATGATACCTTCGATAGCGATCTCGTTGCCTTTCAGTCCCTTCAGAGAACGGATGGTTGACTCGGTGGGCAGATCTGCATCGTCAGCAATGGCCTTGTCCACAGCGCGGTTGCGTAGAGTGGATCCTACGTTTGCGTTCGGCGGCATGATGCCTTACCAGCCTTGTTTTTTCGAAATAATGCGAAGGAAGAAACTACCTCACCGCGTCTTAAAGACAACTCATTAATTGAGGCGGAACTTCCAAATCCTCTCTGACTCACATCGAATTTCATGGATGAGAGAGGTTTGTTGAAAAGGAAACATCTTGCGTTGGAGAACGCTGAATCTCTCTGAATGTCTGTATGAATGTCTCAGTCACAGAAGATTCAGTCATTCACCATCAGAGATTTTGAATCGATGTCATAATATTGAGCGATATTAATCTACTGATTCCTACATACTTTATGTGCCCAGGAGGACATAAATAATACTTCAAATAAATACGATGGGGACAATAATAATAGCTTGAAAATGGTGAGATTCTATTATTTATATGATTTGCCACCGTCTTAGAGATTGGACTTGTCTTTGGTCCGAAAAAGGGTTTAGGGACTCATGGGCGGCATTATTTCTCATTCTTGCAATAGAGGGCATCCGATAAGCATGCAAGACTACGACCCTCAATCAGGAATACCAGATGGTGGGGCCACCAATGCCAATGAAGGGGTGGCCACTGTTAAGACAATTCGCTTGAAGCAATTGCGCACAAGCGACCGAAAATCCCGGACGTATATCGTCTTCGTTTTTTGCATTCTTAGTGTTGTTGCCGGGCTTATGATTGTTTTAGTTGGTCATGAAAGGAGCAGCGGTAATAATATTAACACACAGACAGAAATCCCTGAGACACTCACCACAGATGATGATATGCCCATGTCAGCGCAGATGAACTCAGGTCGTACCGTCGATCTCGAAGCAACAGGAATGCCTACCCAAACATCAACCTCCTGGTTTCCAAGTTACCACCCGTCAGAAGAGCCTTCATCAATCCCTTCAACAATTCCTTCACCAATCCCTTCACCAATTCCTTCATCTAGGCCTAGCGATAATCCCTCTACTACACTTCCCACACCAGCACCGTTTTTGCCAATAGCCCTCGGACAAGAGCTTCACTGGACAAATGAAAATTTAGGCATACAACTTAGTGTGGGACTATCAGCAAAGATTATAGCCATGTCGGGTAGAAGAGTCATGTATGGAGACGGAAACGAGTCATCGCAGCGTTTTCATGGAATGATGGACGGTGCTGGGATTGTACCTTTGCAATATGGAGGATATGTTTACGTTAGCAACAGCGAAGCGGAGGGGAGTGACGGCGGTACGTACTTGGTGCTTTAAGATGTCTTAATGATTGAGAACCGCTCAACTCTAATTCACCTTACTACCTTTCAAAGGTGTGTTTGGATTGTACTTCAACGACGACGGGAGTGTTGTCGACTACAAGCCCCTCTTGACTGGCACCACCAGGTGCGTCTCTTTTTGACGTCAGTGAAAAATAGTTCACCTGTCGATACTGTTTGTTGAACCTTTCCATGTTACGCACGTGCATCAGAAATTGCGGCGGAGGGCTAAGCCCCTGGAATACGTGGATTTCATGCGAGGAGGTGGAATCGTGGGGTCAGTGCTGGCAGGTATGTATGTGAGCATTTTCAGTGTTTGAAGAGCTTGACCAATTAGCTCTTTCAACCTGACGCAGTAGCATTTTTTTCTGGCACAGGTCGATCCAGATCCTTCAAGTGAATACCACCGAACGCCAAGGAAGACGTTGCTTGGAGGAAGCGGAGGCAATTTCGAGTCCGTTGCCGTGGACAATACCGATCCCTTCAGACCCATTTTCTTCATCACGGAAGACCTCGAGTCAGGAGCACTGCGTCGTTTCATTGCGAACGGCAATGGGTGGGACTCGTTACATTACGGTGGCGCCACGACATTTCTACGTTTCTTTGACGACGGCACTTTCGAGTGGACTTCGGACGAAGACCACGGCCGCCTCTCTGCGGAATGGTATTATCCCAATACAGAGGGCATTACATACCACGAAGGATTTTTGTACTTCGTATCCAAGGAAATGAAGGCGATGTACACTCTTGACCTAACGCGAATGACGTACAAGAGAGAGTTCACAGGAGGACCCAAACTTTCGGGGCATGGATCATTCAACTCTCAGCCGGACCAGATCGTCTTGGCGACAATGCGATACATTTACTTCACGGAAGATGGGGGTTCAAGCCCAGGCGTATTCGTGCGCGATGCATCCGGACGATACTTCACAATTTTTCAGGGCTTGGCAGGTGCATATGAAGATGACGAGACGGTTGGTCTTGCACTTACCCCCGACAGAAAAAGACTTTATGCCGGGTTTCAAGACGCTGGCATTTTGTTTGAGTTTTCCAGAGATGATGGAATGTCTTTTGAGTGACCGATCGTCCTCAATCATGACCCTTCTTTTTATTGTTTAGAATCGAAATCCGCAGGAAGTATTGCACAGATATCCTGCTCGGGTGGGGTATTATACATTATTTGCACAAATGCACGTTGACAATCTGCACATGATGTACCCAATTACATCATTCAACACGAAATAAAAAAAAGAATCTTTGAATGATCACGTCGTTAATAGGGAGGAAGTGTGCTACGAATCCAGATCCTGAACCATGACCACCGCCTGGGGCGCGAGTCCCGCCTCCTCCAACGTGAGGGCGTCGTCCGGGAGGCCCTCCGCGTACGTCCTCCTCGGGAAGTTCGTCGACAGTCCGATATTCCTCATCTCGATGCCATTCTCGTGAAAGTGAACGATTAGGAACGCCCGGACCGTTTCGACGGTGTCTACCGACCCCCGAAAGCGACGATCGACTTTCTTCCCGTTCGGCAACGCGAAACGCAGCCTCGCCAATCCCGGAACGTTCGATTGCGGTTCCCCCCCCGATCGTTCCATCATCGACCTCGCACCCTCGATGCGACTCGCCTCCATATGCGCGCGCGTGCGTTCCATCTCCTCCATCTCCTCCCTCTCCCTCCTCTCCCGTTCCATGACCGATCGGCGTTCGTCCTCCCTGTTCCTATCCGCCAACAGTGCCTCGTGGTACTCGGCATCCTGCTCGGCTCGGAGTCGACGTTCCTCCTCCTGCATCATGCGCCTCGTGGCCTCGACGGCGAGGAGGTCGGCGTGACGGGTGATCGCGGTGTGTAGGTAGGTGGCGATGCGATCGGGCGGTACGTCGAACAATTGCGGTCCCTCCATGCGCAATATCATCTCCATCGATGCGTTGCTGTTGTTGTTGTTGTTGCCGTAGTTGGCATTCGACGTCGATGCGGATTTGACGTCGAGCAACGCGAGGAAGGGAAAGCGCGATACGCCCATGCTATCCCTCAATCTCTGACCGTCCGCGGAGTGCACGGTCGTGCCGAAGCACGCCACGGCCCCGGTTCCGATCGACACCCCCTCGTTCGTGCCGCCGTTATTCGCATTCAGCAAATGGAGCAAACGGGGATGGCAGAGGTAATCGCGTAGAAATCGCGTGCCATCGGGATGGAGGGGGGAATGGAGATATATTAGCAACAGCGGCCTCGAGTCGGGGGGTCGATCCGAGGTTATTCCGGATACGATCGAGTCGTACCCCCGCGGCACGAATGGACACGGCGGCTCGACGTAGTGCTCGACCGAGGCCGCCGCCGACGCGGACGCCGCCGACGTCAATCCTCCTCCACCTCCTCCCGTCGTCGTCGTCGTCGTCGTCGTCGCATCGTCGTTCGAGCGAACATCGTCCATCGTTGCCATCGTCATAATCGGCCGCACGATCGATATTTGCATGCGCAACAAATCCACGAATGCCCTCGACGCTCTCTCCGATCCATTGGCGTCGTGTATCCCGTCGTATTCGCCGGGGGGGAAGAGTAAATTCGATAGTCGAATCGTCGGACGGAGCAATGCTCGCAATAGTATGGCGACGAATGACGGCATCCTCGAAGTCAGGAGGGACAGGGGTCGCAATAACGTCGTGGATATGACGGATGCGACGATCGACGAGACGCCGCGTGACGAGGACGACGAGGACGGACCCCCGCCGTTATTGGTATTGTTGTTGACGCCGCCGCCGACGGCTCCGCCCGACGACGAGAATGACGACGACGGACCGCCACCGCCCCCCCCCGGGGCGGTCGACGCGTCGCTCGGGGTGGCGTTTCGGCGCTGGGTGGCGGTGTTGTCGGTCATGATCAATATTCACGGCGGCCAGCGCGCGAGTCGCGAACGCAATAAAACGAGAGAGGGCGAAGAGTGAAAAAGAGAAAACGAGAAAGAGAGAAAGAGAGTTTTGTCTGTTCGTCGTGACGAGATAAAGAGGAGACGACAACTCGTGACAGAAAACACGACGGTGCGTGATCAAAATCTCGACCGTGAGTACCATACAAATCGTACTGGCGTCGACGACGGGCCGTGTCACGACAAGCCGATCGACATGCACACAGCGAGCGGATTGGCTGTTGTAAATCTTTTTTCCACACCACTGAACAAACGCTTTGCTTTCGTTCATCATTAATATCACTATATTTCCATTCCGACGCATCAATCAATATCCAACCCATCACACGGCCGCCCATACCCCCACCATGTCGTCGACGACAACGACCGAAATCAGTCCATCGTCCACCATGACCGCGAAACTCGAGGTGAAGCCAACAGAGCCGGCCTCGCCTCCGCACGTCGAGGCCGAGGCGGATGCGCCCAAGTCGTCATCGGCGATGAAGTCCTTCATCTCCGGCGGCGTCGGCGGCGCATGCGCCGTCCTCGTCGGGCATCCGCTCGACCTCGTCAAGGTTCGCATGCAAACGAGCGGGAGCGGCGGCATCGGCCTGTCCGTGTCCGGGATGCTCTCCGACACTCTCCGGAAGGAGGGGATACGGGGACTGTACCGGGGGGTATCGGCGCCGTTGACGGCGGTCTCGCCGATGTTCGCCGTTAGCTTCTGGAGTTACGACATGGGACAGCGCATGGTCAAATCCTACGGACAGTGGGGCATGACCGAACACGAGAGGGAGAACACGACGTATTCCCTTAGCATGGCCGAAATCTGCGTCGCCGGGGCATTGTCCGCCATCCCTACCACGGGAATCATGGCCCCGTCCGAGCGCATCAAGTGCCTGTTGCAGGTCCAGGCCAACGAGGTTGAGAGGGGGGGCAAGGCCAAGTACTCCGGCATGATGGATTGCGCCCGACAACTCCTCAAAGAGGGGGGGATGTCCTCGGTGTACAAGGGTACCGTGGCGACGCTCGCGCGCGACATACCCGGGACGGTGGCGTACTTCGGCATGTACGAGTGGTCCAAGAGGGAAATCATGAAAATTCAGGGCATCGATCCCAACAAGGGACAGCTATCGTTGCCCGCGGTGGTCACCGCCGGCGGGTTGGCGGGCATGGCGTGCTGGACGGTCGGCATACCCTTCGACGTCATCAAGAGTAGATATCAAACGGCACCGGAGGGGAAGTATAGCGGCATAGTCGATGTTTACAGGGCATTGATCAAGGAGGAGGGGTACGCCGGGCTGTTCAGGGGTCTGCGACCCGCTCTGATGCGTGCATTTCCGGCAAATGCGGCTTGTTTCCTTGGGGTGGAACTTTCGAAGAAGACGCTTGGGTTCATGGATTGAGATGCTACACCATGGAAATTCGCAAAGGTGATCCTTGCGTGATCAAAAATCTGATTTCTTGGTAAAACAGGTCACTGAAAAGCCTCTAATCTAAAGGTTGCATTCGGCGTTGGGCTTTGTGTAGAGCTATCCATTTATAAGAAGTCGCCTCATCTGCAAGTATCGTGGTTTCGAGTAGGACAATATAATCGATTGCAAGGCATTCACCAGCGCATGATATCTCACAATTGTGCTGAAAGAAAAATTGTGCAGTCCGAAGCTGCTTTTCACGTAAATTAATCGCAAGACTAATACATAAATTTGACTCTCCATCACCGAAGCATAACAGGGGGGCATGCCATAGCGCGGGCCGATTTCTGCGATTCACGCCACAACTCTTCTCCGAAAAAAGAACATGCTTCCGACAGAAATCTACAACATCCCTCGCTCTAAGATTGCTGGCATTGAACGGGCCGTCCTCCGCCATCCTCGTCCTCGTCGTGCGCATTGTTGCTCGATTGATTCGCGCCTCCCTTGCCGAACGATCGCAAGTCCGCCGGATTCAAATGAACCTCTTCCACCTCCTCAGGATCGTATTTCTCGGGCACGTCGGGTTCCGGCAGGAGCCTCCTGAGTTCATTAATAACGTTCGCAGGGAGCTCGTTGTCATTCGGGAATTTCACCCGGAACATGACGTACAAATTCCCCCGAACGAACGGATTGCCCTTCGATGGCATGCCCTCGTCGGGCAGGACCTTCACAAACGGCAGCGCCTCCTTCGTGTTCATCTCCGGCTTGATGATCTCCCCCGGCCGCGATTTGATAACGAGCACGCGTCCGTCCAAATGCTTGATCTTCCACGTGAAACCACAAAGGGCCTGGTTCAAACTCACTTCCTTGACCGCGAGGAGGTCGGCGCCCTTACGCTTGAAGAGCTCGTGCTCCTTCTCCTGGACGATGAAGTTGATATCACCCGGTTCCATCTTGGGAACCTCATCGCTCATGCCGCCAAACGTGATTTTGTCGCCCTCGCACATACCCTTATCGACGTGCACCTCCAAGATCTTCGATAGTCGCAATTTCGAGAATGAAAATCCAGCAAAGACGCGTGAGAAGGAAAATTAAATTACAAATAAAGACAGGTTATGCGGTCGAACAAACGAGCGACATCACCCCGTCGAATGCACACACTATGTCGACCAACTACTCACCTTACGTTCGGACTTAAACGTGCACTGTTGTCCCTGTCCTCCGCATTGATCGCATTGGCGCTGCATCTGCGTGATCATCCCCGGTCCCATCTGTCGGATCTCAACGATTGCCCCCTGTCCCTTGCAGCGCGTGCACTCGACTGGAGTGCCCTGTATCACCTTGCGGTTGACGGCGAGCTTCACCGTCTTGCCGTTGTACAGATCCTCGAGGCTCACCTTCAGGGGATGGTTCACAGACGGCCCCTTGCGAGGTCCGGCGCTGCGACGGGACCTCCCACCCCCCCCGAAGAACATGGAGAAGAGGTCCCCCCCCCCCCCCGCCCGACAACCGAACCACCACACCGCGCGTATATTATTCGTACTACATATATAGTCCATCCTCCTTCGGCCGTTCCGACTCTTGAGATCGGTATTCCTCCCGAGGAACGGCGACGGCGCGAGTAGGACCGTTCCCCCTCCCCCTCCCCCGACATCGACGACTGTTCCGGATGCCGACGCCGTCGAGGAGAGAGGGGAGGAGCTGGTGGAGACGAGTGCGACGAGTACGACGACGACGACGGAAGGTGCGGCGGCATCGTCCTGGACGGGGACATACGACGAATCGTCGATCGCGGCGGACAAGGCAGGAGCGGCGGCGGCGGAGGCGGCGACGGTGGTGGAAGCGGTGGCGGCGGTGGGGGACGCGGCCATCGGGGGAGCGAGGGAATGGGCTCGTACGATCGCCGACGCGACGGCCCTCGTGGTCGACGAGCCGACCTGGGACGACGAGCCGAGTGGTACCGTGGCGGTGCCCGCCCCCCCCTCCCCGGATCGCACGACGGGCAGTCGTCGAGCGGCGACCACCGCCGCCGTGGACCTGACGGGGAATTGGACACTGATCGTCGACGACGACTTCGCGTCCCATTACGACAATTACCTCCGTCAGCTCGGTCAGCCGGCAATCGTGCGTACCGTGGCGCGCAGCGTCATCGGTAGCACGAGGGAGGAGACCATGCAGAGCAACGACGGACGTCGACTATTCATCAGGGGCACGAACGTCCGTGGATCGTGGGAACGCACGTTGGAGTCGTCCGAGTGGTCGGAGGACGCCGCGGACGACGTCAACGACAACGGGGGTGGGACATACGGGAGGGATCACGTCGTGCAAGGACACGAGCTAAAGCCGATGACCACCGCCGATGGTGAGAACGTCGAGGTGGCATCGTGGTGGGAGGACGACGGTCTCGTCCATCACTCCTGGGTGGTGGGCGGTCGGAAGTACGGTGGGGGCGACTTCGAGAATCGACGATACCTGACCGATGGCGGGAATATACTCGTCTGCGAGAGCACGTTCCACCCGAGGGGCGAGGTGGGGATGGAGGGAGGAGGAGAAGGAGGAGGAGGAGGAGAGCAGGGAAAACAGGCGAGGGAGGAGGCGTGCGTGACTTGGAGGTTTCTTAGAGAGGGCGCGATTGTAAGATCCCCCCCCCCGAAATTTCAGGTTTCTCTCTCGATAGCATCGCCCCCCCCCTGTCGTCTCATCCTCTCCTCTCTTTCCCCACGCCATTTCACCTCCCCTTTCCCAATCCCTCTCAGTATGGGGATGCCGCGGTCGATTTCCCGAATATTTTCGACGTACTAACGAAGGACGAGAAGGATCAAAAGAAGGATCAAAAGATGGAGCCGAAGTCTTTGGTGGAATCGAGCGCGACTGTCGCAGAAAAGAAGACGGACGTTGCATCAAAATCAACACCCTCGGTGGAGATTGCGTCGCCTTCGGACGATGATACTTCCATCGTAACTGGGAAGGCGTCGGTGGAGCGCGAGGAGGGGGGATGGATCACGCCCATCGGCGATCGATGGGCCATATCCGCCCCCGGCGTCGATCTGTCCGGTAAGTGGAAGCTAATCGTTACGGACAAATTCAAGGTCGAGTACGACGAATTCCTCCGATCGTTAGGCCAGCCTCTCATCGTGCGCGGTGCGGCCGTGGTCCTTATCGGGAACACACGCGAGGAAACGAGACAGTCCGACGGGGGTCGGAGCTTGTATATTCGGGGGGTGAACGCGAACGGTGTGTGGGAGAGGACATTGGTGGCATCCGGGACCGATTGCGACGCCAGCGATTACGAGCCATTGATGGTGCCCATCCTCACCGCCGACTCCGAGAAGGTGGTGGCCGAATCGTGGTGGCAGGACATGGGCACGACGCACGTTAGCTGGACGAGGGGGGTCAAGAAGTACGGCGGCGGGTCGTTCGAGAGCAAGAGGTACCTGGAGAACGACGGCAAGGTTTACGTCTGCGAGTCGACGTTTCACCCCACGGACGGCCAGGGGAGGGATGAATTTCATCTGAAGTGGAAATTCCTACGAGAGGGTGCCGCTTACATGCTATCCGATGATCGAACAGGCATGTGATGACACGCCTTTTTAATTCGATGATAAAACCAGTGGGTTGGTTCTATAAAATGAAAATGACATAGCCAGTATTTTGGTTGTCTAGAAAATATATCTTGAACGATCGCTAGATTTTAACCACGCATTATCGTTTCACAGGGAGCAGTTATCGACGACGAAAGCGCTGCGTGCGTGATTAGAAGAGAGAGCACTGGCAGTGCGAAAGGATGAAGGACGACACGAGGGGTGACGTGCGAACGTGGTGGAAAATATGCCCCTCCCCCCCCCTCTCTCCCTCCCGCCTAACAATTCAAGTAGCTCGCGGCGACCAGTAATTCCAAAGACTGTGGAGAGATGATAACCAAACATACATATTCAGGAGGACAAAGATTGGGCAGTGAGTCGAAAAAAAATCAATCCACACGAATGCTAATATGCGAATCCCACAAAGAATGCACGATGATTCGAGTATAAGAAAAAACAACACCGACGCCCAATATAATTCGAAAATTATGACGAACCAAAAACGCACCTCCTCGGGATCGATGACGAATTCCGGTATCCTCGACGAGCTATTCGAGTATCGATCCTTGTAATGCAAGTACTTAACGACCTTCTCCAAGGCCGATGTGCCTATGTCGGGAAAGCGTATGACGCCCTCCTCGGATTCGCGAAAATTCCCCTCGAGCATGACGCGCAACGTTTCTACCTGTACGGCTATACGTCGGGCGAGGTAAATTTCGGATCCCTCCGCGGATATTAGCTTGACGTAGGGGGTTTCGTCCTTGTCGTCTTCCATTGTGGTGATGATGTGTTGAATATTTTTTAGATGCCGCGCTGGTATTGGAGTCCTCACTCTTCCCGCCAAAAAATCCATTGAAGGAGGCATGCCCTTGTCTCCTTGATCGACAGTCTCCCAATGACAGAAAACGATGGCTGAATAACAAGTCAATCCCTCGTCTTCTATGCTCAACATTTTCATCCTCAGCATGCTCACCAGGAGCAGACGATCGATGGCATTCCAAGGAACGTCACTGGACCATCCCGATGCTGAAGCCGACGTCGGAATACTGTACGTCGACGTTGCCGACGCCCGAGCGGGAGTCGACAACGATGCCAATGACGACGACGAAGACGACGAAGACGACGAAGACAATGCTAGCGATATATCGGACCATCCATCGTCTCTATACGATGTTCACGTGGCCCTCAAGTACGCACACTACAGGGGCGCAGGTAGCTGCTGCGCATCCGACGGAGCCGATGGGACCAGTACGACGCCGGCCCTCCCGGCCGCGCTGGGCCTGCGCATCGATCGGGTCGGTGACCTGCCGTTGCCGCTCAGCGCTTTCCACGCGAAATCGATCAAATCCAATCGTAACTCGCGTTTGATCGAGGACAGATCCTATCACGGCGTCTACTCTGTACCTTCGAGGAGGATGCACATTCACAATCCGGCGTGGGAGGTAGCACGCGTACAACTGGTGAGAACCGTCGCATGTAAGCTCGGGGTGGAACCGGACTATCTGTCCGCGGAATTGGAAATGCTCCTATTAATGGAGAAGGGAAGCCGCATCGATCGTTGTTCGATTGACAGCGGTGGAGTGAACTTCATGGGAACGCTCTTCGTTCAGCTACCTTCGGCATTCATGGGAGGAAAGGTCGGCGTATTCGAGGATTCAGACGACGATGGACGGGAGGAAACGAGTACTCACTTCGACCTTGGCGTATCATCCGGCGATGCCGCATTCTCCTGCTTCGTCTGCCATTATAGCGACTGCGAATTCGAGATTGCCAAGAAACAAAGTGGGTCTCAAATATTGCTCCAGTATTCTCTACACTATAAAATTGACCCGAAGCCCACGGCAACTCTCAATAGCTCAATGGTAAGGGTGATCATACAATGCTCATGTTCGCATTTGTATCGAAAGACCTGCTCAAATCTCATCACTTTGATGAATCCAAGTCGGACTTGATACGTTCCCTACAATTTCTACCTCCGGCGGATCGATTGTTACTCATTCCGATGGAGGAGAACTATACCGCCGCATCCCTTGCAAAAAAGGGAATCAACTCGTTGGCGAATTTCGACCGTGCGCATTTTGAAGCAATCAAGGCAGCCACTGGAAACAGGTGGAAGATTCGCATAATTACCGCTGAGCTCGAGCTTTATTTCCAAGTGGGCGACAATGGCAAAATTCACAATGCTTCCGCTGGGGCGTCGGTGCTAAAAATATATAATGAGGAAGGCAACGATTTAACATATGAAGATGGGTGGTTACGTGAAGTAGTGGATTTTGACCCCTTCGAAGACAGCGTTGATAGAATGGTGGTTGCCGATCCTGATCATGGCATTCGCGACATCTGGGGGACACGATTCCATCAAAGCACAACTGAGAGCCTATACGGTCCAGCAACTACAAAGCAGTTATTCAAGGCGAGCTTTATTTTGGTAAGTTTCAGTCAAGTCTTCTCGTTTGCTCATATTGTTCTGTTTTATTGCTGACGTGCTATTATCACTGTATTAGCATACGACCCTAATTGTTCTGATTTTGAGCTTAAATGCCTTAGTGGATGTAGTGGCGTCGCTGAAGTAACGGAAAAGATCGTCAAAACACGCAATTACTGCCTGCTCGAACGATTGCTTGCAGTAGTCGAATCAAAAGAGAAGTATAAATTCAATACCAAGTCGTGTCGAACATTAATCAGCATGTTGACGAGGTCAAAAAAAGCCAATAACAGGTTTGATGACGCTAGAAGAATATTCTCAGGCCTCTCATTTTCCCAAGAACCTGATACTCAACTCTTTGATGTGTTGCTAGTCGCAGTTACAAGGTTTGGTCACCGCCATTTCACGGATGCCATTTCGACGATTTTAAGTGATGCGAGAAGAAAGGGCCAACATACCTTGCCCATTTTTCTTGAGAGGGCCGACTTTGTCCTCAAGCTAAATGAGCGTTTCGAGAGTGAAAACGATTAGACGGGTTCTTTTGCAGCGGATTCATATCAGCACTTCGGCAGTGTAATCAATGCAACTGTTTCGACTTTGATTTCCCGGCATGGATATGACGCAATGGGACCAGTGGTTCAAGCTTTGCTGTGTTTCATGCACAGAAAAAATCTCAGAACAGATCTGTTGACGCTTTCTGTAATAGGACTATCCTCTTATGGAAGGTGTTGGACCATCCGTATGACTTCTTGCAATTGTGTTTTGCAGAGTTTGTTGGGGATTTCTCAGAGCGTCTTTTCGAAGTTTCCGCAAATGATCTGGTGGGACAAAATCAAAAAACCTTGGTCAAGTCACTTAGCTACATCATGGAGCATGGCTCCCCAACTCAACATCGGGTCGTCGGGCGAGAATCATTGTTCACCGCATTTCTTGCAGCCGTATCCATTCAATCGGCTTGTCTTGAGGATTTTGTGACGCAAGGCTTTCTACTGCATGTTCTGAATAGGTGTCTTGTTCACAATTCGATACGAAATGGTATTGGAGCTTTCCGTCGATTGATGGACCCCCCCCGCCACTACATGTTCACAAGATCTTAGCTGAGTTACCAAACTTACCGCTTCTTCAAGATATTTATAAAAGACTCACTCTTCATCACGCCAACGACAGTAACACTGCATCATACGAGGTCGTGATGAATGTCTTTGAAGCTAATCTAAAAGCTACATCCGTTCGCGACCCCGTTACGAATTTATATCCATTTATGCTTGCGGGAATGCACGGAAATATTGATGCTTCGTTGAGACTTCTCTTTGCAAATCCCACTCTCATTGCTGGCGGTTATCTGGCTGAAGGCAATCAGAAGTTGAGGAGTAAGAGAAAGAGGAGTCTCGGAAGAGGAATCTGCTAGGTGTGGTTTCCGTTTAGTAAGGACGAGAAAGGAGAATCCTGAAAAAGAGCGGAGGCGATGCTTGGCAACCAATCTGTTGGGGGCTTATTTGCGAGTATGAGGCAAAGTTAACTGATTCTTTCGCGAAGAAACTGGGCCTGATTGTAAAAACAATAAGTCTTTATTCTTCTGCAGTCATGCGAAACATCTACACATCCCGATAACGCTTAGAGATATTTAACTTCATGCGAAACTTTGTTTCCTCAGGAGTTAATTCCCCGCGTGGACAAGTTCTTGGTGCGCTTCTTCTTCCTAATGCCATTGGCGTGGGCCTTCTCTGGGTGTTGACATTGTGGGTTCACGTTGCTATTGGTTGTTTCTGTGGTCCTCGGATCGGATGATTTGAAAGCAATTTGCTTTTGAGCCTTGATGGCGAAGAGAGATGGAAGCAGAGCTGCCGAAAAAAAACGTGGCAAGAACAAGTCCGAGTGCGAAGACGTTGGTCGACCCAATCGTCCGATTCCTGATCATTCGCCAATGCATCCTGGCCTACTTTTGGGGCATGTGACGCTATTTCGTGTCGGTATAAATTCACCCTCTTTTAATATCACCATACCGCCTTCTCATTCATCGAAAATATCCTTGCTCACGCGATTGACCAAATCGTCCATCGTCACGTCGGTGCCCTCGTCGTCACCACCGCCGTCCACCACACCGTCCGTATTTTTCATAGTCTTCATATACGTCTCGACCTTCATTCTGATGTCTCTGCGTTTTGTGCGTACGCGAATGGCCTCCACATTGCAAAAGTTAGGGTCTGTCGTATTTGATATAATTATATAATCGATATTCCCCATTCCTCCTCCGCAGTTTCGCAGAAGAAGAGATCAACATCCTCATCGTCGAAGAATATGAATTCGTACTCCGGATTGTAATGTATCAACGTCATCAACGACGTGTACATGGCCCTGCCAAGGCGACGGTCCAACCACGAAACGAAGATCACCCTCGAGATATCGCGCCGGCGCGAGGGGACGTCCTCCTCGGTGGGAATGAAAACGCGCCGCGCGGGGACGTACCCGGGCACATCAACTTCTCCTCGAATGGGGTGCGATCACCGGCGTGGACGCAACGCGGCCCAAGTTCGGGATCGTAATGACGATATTTCCATGCCATCAGCCAATCGTCCTCGTATCACACCCTCCTCGCTGTATTTGGTTTGTGCGTGATCCAATCCAAACCATCATTCTTCATTGGCACTGCCGTTTTCTTCTGCCCATCCGTCGTCACCGTCTGACGTTGCGGCCCGGCAATAGCAATGCCATCGTCGGCGCATTTGCAACGATGGAAACTCACGATGCGCAGGACGTAGCTGTAGCACGCAAGTACCATGGCGAGGCCGACGGTGATGGATGGCATTTTTGCCACGCGCCTCCTGGCCGTGGCCATATTGAATTTGGGAGGCACGATTGATGTCGACAGCTCGTGCGAGCAAACTACGATAGCCGATTCTTTCACCGCGGCAAACTTCCATTCATTCGCATCGCTGCCGCCCTGGCAATAACTATCATCGCGCGGTGCCCCGCGAAAAATCCCTCCCTCGTCGGGCCTTTTCTTTCTCCCCCCCCACCGAGATTCCGTACCGGTGATTGTCGGCGCGCCGAGTGTTCGGCGGAAAGTTGGGGCGGGGGGAGGGGGGGGGCGCGCGGGCGGGGGAGAACTGGGTGTGGTCGGAGGAGCATCATGGGTAAGCGTACCTGGGAAAAACGGATGTCACATCTTCTCGGTGTTGGTTTCAAGCGCATGTTGTGTTGTTACGGGAGGAGGCAGGGCCAGACGTTTCGCGCCCGGGAAGTGAAAATCCCTTAAAAAAGAGAGCTGCGGTTCGTTGTTCGTCGTCTCTTTTACCATCGCGACGGCGCTTGCGCCGGCGGGGCAAAAGACAGAGCGTGCCCACAAACATGAATTCCAAGGAATCCATGTATTCGTGGCACTTGTCGTTGAGGGTCGATCGCCCAGTGGAGGTGAGTTTTCTGTGGCCATTAGGGTTAGCGTCGTGGGCGGCGGGGATGCGCAGGTGGACCGGTGACCGATGACCCTTTGTGAGGAGAGGGTGGCTGGGCGTCCTATATTTTCGACATCGTTGTCGTAAAAAATCAACAGTGTTTTTTCTACGTGATAAAAATTGGAATTTCATTCGACGGTGGCGTCCCAAAACATTCGTTGCTATTTCCATTGCGCGCGCGTGTTTATGGTTTATGGGGTGGGGGGGGGTCATGGATTTCCGATTGCTTCTTGTCGCTATTTTTTGGAATGGGATGAATAATCGAAAGGTACCAGTCAGTCATCTTGAAATTTAGTCGACTCATTTATTCCTCTTGCCCCCACATGTGTCGAAAATTTTCAGGGCTGTCATGTTCGTCCCCATGCCTACATGTATGGGAAAAAGCTAGACGATCGGGAGCTGGCGAACGGCCACGGTCACAACAAAGTTTGCCGTGACCCCCCGCCCAACCATGAGTTCTCCTACCGTTGGTTTAGGGGCCCCCCGGTGGAATCATGTGCATACGAGGGATGTCCTCGGCGTACATCCTTCTCTCCCCACGAATGGTCGAGGCATGCCCTCGGCGGATCGGGCTGCTCATTGCAATGTGTATCAGCCCAAAGCTCTTTGTACAAGGCTACTTTCTGCAATGCCAGTTGCTTCGTGAAGGCCTGGAAGACTCAGTACACCGTCCAAGGGGACATCCCCCAAGCGCGCAACTCCACTCCTATCCGTCGTAGGACAGCGTCCTACGGTGACGATGATGATGACACCCGAAGTGTAGGAAGCACCAACAGCGCCAGATCGGGGAATTCATCGAATTATAACCCCCCTGGCACCCCTCGTGAGATCACTCCTCGTATTATCGATATGTCTGGTTATAATAACGAATATGGTGGTCAATCGGAAGAGTGGGTTGAAATAAGTAACGCCCAAGTTTACATACCCCACGCGGATGATATCGGTAGGAAATTGAAGGTGGAGGCTGCCGCATACTCCGTTGAGTCGGGGGAACTTTTGATGCACAGAGTGGTCAAGACGGATCTGGTATTGAGTAGAACACCGGATCCGGAGAAGCGGAATCTTATCACTGCAAAGTCCGCAGCTGGGGGAGGTGCTCGGTTCCGAATCGTCACCTACAACATTTTGGCTGAAATCTATGCTACTCAGCAACAGTATCCTTACGCCGACCTCTGGTCCCTCTCGTGGGACTTTCGGTAAGTGTGATTTTTTGACTGTATTTCTCAATCGACGCCGCTGGTGAATGGAAATCACTAATCCCATGGCCAGCTTCCAAAACATAATCCGGGAAATTGTGGATGTCGGACCAGATATTGTATGCTTGCAGGAGGTTCAGGCAGACCACTACGAAAGTCATCTCTACAATGCAATGCATGAGGCTGGCTTTGAGGGTGTTTTCAAGCAGAAAACACGTCAGGCAATGGGAATGACGGGTAAAGTAGACGGATGTGCCCTCTTTTGGCGTCGAACTAAATTTCACCTGATTGAATCGTACAGTATCGAATTCAATGAGCTGGCGCAGAGGCAGGTGACCACTGTGATGGGCCTCAATCCACGCAGTGAAGAGGGGGCTTCTATCTTAAGCAAGCTGTCCAAGGACAACGTCGCGCAGCTTGTGGTATTGGAACTCGCTCAGCAATCTATGGCGTCCAGGACCAATCGGGACCCCATCAATCAGGTGTGTGTTGCCAACACTCACCTTTACAGCAACAAAGACTCCCCGGATGTGAAGCTTTGGCAGACCTTGCACCTTTTGCAGGAGTTGGAGACGTTTGTAATGGCCAGGGGCACTAACCTGCCTCTAATGATTTGCGGCGACTTTAACTCAACGCCGGATAGTGCAGTGTACGATCTTTTGTCAAGACAGCAAGTCCACCCTGGCCATCCTGACGTGAACCCAAGCGATGAAAACGGACCGAGTATCTTGCCTGATATTATGAATATCACTCACTCGCATGTGCTTGGCAGTGTTTACCTTTCTGTCCTGGGCGAAGAACCTAAATTCACCAACTATACCCAGCTATTCAAGGGATGTTTGGACTACATTTGGTATTCAACTCAAAACTTGAGACCACTTTCAGCGGCTCCTATACCCGATGAAAGCGCTCTTACTCGACATGGCGATGCTTTACCTTCCACACAGTACAGCTCGGACCATATTATGCAAATTTCAGACATGCAAATCTGTTTAAGTGGAGGAGGAAGATAAAAAGACCATTCTTAACCAAGCCTTCGTGATTTATTTTACAATACAATGCTTACGTTGACGAGAAATAGTATCCGGACTAATTTGAATTAATTTTATTCAGCGATATCATTGTTAGAAAAGTACGTTACGGGAAACCCCATCAACCACCGTCGACACCAATGCTGCCAATAGAACCATGATTGATGTTGGATAACAAGCCTCGGTCATTAACTTCTTCCAAAACGCCAATTATTCGGTCGAAATCCGATAATCTCATCATTTTGCATTTACCATCAGCAGTCATCTCACCGAAGACCTCACGCGACGACGATGACTGTTCATTCAACAAGAAATCATCATCGATGGACATTCTCGGGATTAATCGCAGCGTCTCTCCGTTCAAGATTACCCTTATCACGAACTGGTCGTCCATTCCCGATGATTCATTAAGTCGAACTAATTCGAATGCGATCGTGCTCGAGTACGGTGGCCACCACCTCCAAGATAATCGTCTCGTCCCCCTCTTAACTTTCCCGAATGTCATGCCGGAATAATGGGCTCTCCCCCCCCCCTCCTCCTCTTGCATCATATTCGCGCCCCCGCAGTCATCCCCGGACGCGAGGAAATCCGTGCCCAACGCGTATAGCAATGCCAATAACGTGACATCGTGACAGGAGTACAACACGAACGGACCGCGATCGTCCGGAGCGACATTCGACGCGGCCTCGACCATGCTGTTGTATATTTCCCTGAACGGCGGACTCGCCACCGCCGACAGCAATCTCGGGCATCGGTACCATTCCCGAAACCTCCATGCCAGGTGTGACGATACCGGACCGGCCAATTCCCTAAATGCATCCTCGGCCTCCATCCGTTCCCTCTCGTTCCACGGCGTTTTATACCGTCCATCGTCGGAGAAGTCGGCCGCGAGGGGTATGGAGTGCGCCCTACGACATACGAAGTGATCGTTCGCGTGTATCCAGTTGATGCCGGAGGGGGTGCCACCGAACGACTGGGGAGCGCCTCGCAATCCCGGTAGGCGATCGCACAGCTCGTCCGCGAGGGACTTGGCGCTACCGTCGATCCTTTTTTTTATTCGTATCGCGAAAAACAAGGGTGGGGTGGACGGGAAAAGGGTGGAGTTAGGGGGGGGCATATCCGTACAAGGTCGGTGAGTATCTTAGATACGAATAGAAGGAGAAAACAAAAACAAAACGACGGGTACTGCGAGGCCAAAACTCCTAGTCCCCCCCCTCCCCTCCCCCCGATGCACTACTACCTCACCTCTGAAACCTCTCGGTGGCGATGACGCCCCTGACTAAATGATGCATCATGCGTGGATGCTTGTCGAACGCGTTGAGCGTGTCGGTTTCCCTGTCCCTGACCTGCACCCTCACCCCGCTTGGCGGCAACTCGATAGTGTCATCGCTCGCAACATAACTACCGCACTCCTTCATATCCTCCATCGTCGTCCACACCGGCATGTCCATGTGCGCGACACGCTCGTGCATGCCCACGTCCGCGTAATATCGTCGCAATCCGCCTCCCGCGTACGTGACCTTTCGTCGATGTCGTCGTCGTCTTTCACCGATGTCGTCGTCGAATTCGTCGTCGTTCGCGATTGTCCCACTCCCGCCCCCGATGAGTCCGTCGAGGAAGCACTGCACGCTCATCACCGTGCGTAAATAATTCGTGGAATATGCCCTCACGTTCCAGTGATCCATGAACGCGTATCGATCATCTGTCCTACTCCCGTCCCCATTCACAACATCGACGTCGTCTTCACGACGACGATTGCCGTACTTCTCGTACCTACGACGGAATCCCCTCCCCACCTCCCTCATCTGATCGACGCCCCTGTACGTCAAATAACCGAACGGCTCGCGACTTACGTCCAAATATTCGCCGTTATTCTGACTGACGTGCACGTCCGGTGGAAAGAATCTGGATAATCCGTGTCGTATATTTTCGGTAGCGCGAGGTATCCTCCCCCGCCAGTGCTCGGCCTCGTTATGGAGCTTCGATGACGATCCGAGGTATCGGTTCGGAGCGCGATCGCCGTGTCGGTGAAAGCACCACATTCCGATTATGGTACCGCCGTTGGTCAGGGGATCGTCGTCGTCGTCGTCGTCGTAACCGTTCTCATCGTTCTCATCATTGTCGTCGCGCTCGTTGTTGTCGCCGTCGTTTCCTCCGCCCTCGCGCTCCTCACGAGATACGCCAGCCGTGGTCCCCCGGGGAGGGATGGAAGATGAGCGATCCCCCCTCCCGCGACGACGAGGATGACGCTCGGGGGGGGAGGGGGAATGGGATATGGGACGACGACTGCGGCCGCCAACGCCAACGCCACCGCCAGTGACGATGCTCCCGCTCCCTTTTCCGGCGCCACGATGATCGAATGTCCTTCGAAATGCGGCGAGGGACAGCCTACGCGCGGGAGTAGTCATCGTCCTCGTCGTTAGTGTTTAGTCTCGTTCTTGAACCGGTGTGGTCGGTGTGATAATACAGGATAATACACACATGGGATCTACAATGTTAAAAAGCGCGGGAATGAAGACGTGTGTTCCCCACTGGAGGGGCGGAGGCGGACAGACAGGAGCCTCCGCCCCCCCCCAAAAGACACCTCCCCCCCCGGCCCGCAGTTGGGAGTCCGTGCACGACCTGCGTCTGCTCCACGATGTCCCCCCTCGACAGAAGACTCGGAAGCCAATCTATGTCATAATCTGGAGAAGCTGCCTACTCAACTCGAAATGAGATATCCAACTTTGCAGCAATATCGGAACGACCTCCCGCTACCCAGAGGGAGGGGAATGTCCGCCCCCATCCTCTCCGCCATCGGTCGCGTCGTCGCGGGCGTCACGGCCGCCATCATCACTCCCTCGCTGCTCATCTGCCACTGTCACTGCTGTTGGCCTGACAAGGGAAGGGAGGGGACCGCCGCCATGTCCCGTCACGATGTTATGTTATGGCTAATGTTGTGCCAATGAGGACAGCTGACGGGCTCAGTGGTGGTCAGTCTTTTTTTGGATCACTTTTTGATGGATCGCCCTTCGGTACATTCGCCAAAGCACCGTGCGACTTTGGGCAGTGGGAGGACGAACAACAAAGACAATCGTCATTGTCATCATTGTCGTTATTGTCGTCATTATTGTCATTTTCGTTGTCATTGTCGTTTGTCGTCGTCGTTGTCGTTGTCATTGTTGTCATCATCATCTTCGTCGTTGTCGTTGTTGTCGTCATCATTGTCGTCGTCATCATTGTCATCATCGTCGTCATCATCGTCGTCATCATCGTTGTCATCGTTGTCATCGTTGTCATCGTCGTCATTGTCGTTGTCGTCGTTGTTGTTGTCGTCATCATCGTCATTGTCATCGTCATCATCATCATCATCATCATCATCATCATCATCATCATCATCATCATCGTTGTTGTACATTGACATCCCTTTTTATGCCAGGGGGAGCCCGAATTGATGCGACAATGATGATGTTGTGGAACTGGATATTGACATCCCTTCTCATGCCAAAAGGGCACAGATACATCAATGGTGCCTGAGACGGCGCGATGATGATTACTTTATGGAACTGGATATTGACATCCCTTCTCATGCCAAGATGTCGCAGATACATCAAATCGAGCAAGATAAGACCTCCAGTCAATTCTCATTAGCGGATTTGGGGTGGGGAGAAGATGATGAAGAAGGAGATGACATTCCCGACTTGGAATCATGCACATCACGGCCCCTCAACCTTACACAGGGTGATCCCGAGCGGCCTCTGGAAGGAGAATACCTCGTCCCCACCTGGGAATGGACTGCCGATGACATATCCATCCTCGCCCATGAATCGACTGGTGATGAGCCCCCCCAGCCGACCAGCATATCCTTCGCAGATCAAGTCGCAGATTATGATTTTCAGCTCGCTCTGTGGTCTGTCCTGTATGCGGTCATGCGAGACAAATCACACTTAGAAACCTTTGCCAAGAGCCCCCTGAGAGTGACGATTTTGCGGGGTACAACCGAATACCTCTCTGACTTGGGATCGATATCCAGCAATGCCTCCTTCCTTTGTGGCGAGCGCCTGCAGAAGAAATCCAGATGCACAACTGTTAACATTCAAGCAATTGACACTGTTGATGAGCCCCCACAGCAGAATCCCATGTGCAGAGAACTTGATTATTCCATAGCGATAGAACCCACAGAAGATGACGTCCTTTATGGTAAAGGGGGGGGGCATCATACCAACAAACACCCATGGAAACATACTTTCGCAAGAAGACGTGAGAACTACTGCCAAAATACAAAGAATGCTCAAAAGAAGATAAGTATCATGTTTCTGTAGAGTTAATGCAATGACAAAGGCCATTCTATCTATTGAGATAATTAGCGATTATAATCGTTAAAAGGCGCGAGACTCGCTATAAGCAAGTCGCTAGTGTAAGAACAGACAGACGGTCGCATACAGACATACCGATCTTGAACTAAGAGCTTATCTATCTTGAAGACAGATGAGCAATCTAACTCGCAGGAAGATACGCCACATTGTATATGGAATTCCTTCGTAGAATCAAAGATTCTACGTACCGCCGAGTCAGGTATTCCTCACAAAGTATACCGAATTCCCATGTATGGAATTCTACGGATCGACACACAAATTCATTAAATGTAGTCATAATATTCTCATAATTTTCCAATTATCATCCGACTACAATATTGTTTTTCTTCGCTTTAACGGCTTAGGTCAGTTCGGCAATGTACTCCCTAGTAGCTGCGGAATTCTTCGATACAACAAACTTGCGGTGTTCGGGAAAAGAGAGAGTCCAATTCTACGAGTTCAGTCCGATGCTCACAAGGTGTCGTGGTTTTCATCTCCAGCTTTGACGCCAAAGGGTATGAGCATCATGGAGGACATGTTCAAAAAGTGTGATCCATCCATCTACCTTATGAAGAGGACCCTTCAGGATGACGAGAGCCGCATTGAGTAGATCGACGGCTGTCCTTCATCGTACGTTGTCGTTGGCACGATTCATGCTTTCCACCCCATTTGATTCTGTCTTTCCATATATGTAAATGTCAGGTAGATTGTCATCGAACTTGTGGCACTGAACCGCTGGGAACTGTTGTGCTTCGTGAAGAGAGTCCAAATATGCAACGTGAGACGTTTTCATTTCTGGGTAATACTTCTCCGTCAGGTAACGAATCGTTGATACCAAGCTACACTTGATGAGGATGTTATACATCCATAGACAACTCAGTGGCGTGTTGCCCTTGCCCCCTCCGAACTTCTTCTTGATGTTTTGGGCGACGGTGAAAGGCACAATGGAATAGCCTGGCCACGGGTACAGTCCTCCGAATAGACACAAGGGACCATTGTCTTGATCGGTACTTACAGTCTTCATCGCCTGATTGATGATCGGGTGCACTGACCTAATGAACTCCCAGAACCTGACCCAGTTCACTGTATCTTCATTTCCGAAAAGCACCGCAAACCCCAAAGGTGCCATTGTCCCATTAGCGGTGTTCGCGTAAGCTGAAAACAGGGTGTATTTCCCAAAGGTCTTCTGTGCACCGTCGGCTTGGATGACCTCTTGGAGAAACGTCACTTGGACCTTGGACGATGACGTTGCAATAAAGATCCCAGTTAGGTATGTAACCGGAGGACCATCCTCTTGCCCAATTGATCAGCAGTTAAGGTTACCTCGTGCTTTATTATCTCCGTATCCTCTCTTTCAAGCACTGGCTCATTATTGTCCTCTCTTTGTTTAATCTCCTCCCAAATCACAGTCACACGGAGCATACGGATAACATCACAATGGTCGGTGAACAGTAACTCACAACAGTGTCCCATATTTACGATGGCATCACGAACGGCCTGGCAATAGGTGACGTTATCATCGGAATTTCCGAACAGTTGGTGCTTTGCCCAATCCCTTGCCTGCTGTAGGAGATTGTCCGGCACCAAATTGGTGATGGCATAGTGCACGAGTAGATTTCTCATGTGCAAGTAGGAAAGTCCTGGAGAAAGCTCCAGATGTGGACGAAGGATATAGCCCAATCACTTCCCAGTAAATGGGTTCCGCAGTGACTTCTCATTGTACGACAGTGCCCGTGCAGGTATGATTAGATGGTCATCGTTCTCCCTGCAGCATAAACAGCAAATAACCCAACCATTGGGACTTGCAGATGCCATGACGTAGAACAATGGTCCTGCCACCTCGTACTTCATCGTGCAACTCTTCAGGACNTCACAGACGGCCCCTTGCGAGGTCCGGCGCTGCGACGGGACCTCCCACCCCCCCCGAAGAACATGGAGAATAGGTCCTCCCCCCCCGCCGCGCCAACGTCGTCGCCGGACACGCCATCGAGGCCGTACTTGTCGTACTGCGCGCGCTTCTCGTCGTCGCTAAGGATCTCGTACGCGGCCGAGATCTCTTTAAATTTGTGCTCGTCCCCCCCCTTATCAGGGTGGTGGGTCCTGCTGAGCTTCATGTAGGCCTTGCGTATGTCCTTCTTGCTCGCGCCCTTCTCGACCTCGAGGGTCTCGTAGAGCTTGGTCGTGTCGGCCTCTTCGCGTGGGGCGCCGTGGCCCGACCCCCCAGGCATGCCCCCGGGCATGCCGCCGTGGAATGGATTTCCTCCGAAGAACATGGTGGATTGAAGATAAAAATTCGCCTCGGCCCCCAAGTGGAGAGAATGGGATCACACAATGCGGCAGTGGCAGCAAAAATAAAATGGGAATGCGTGGTTGTTTCTACTTCGATTTCGAAAGAGGCCGATGAGTTGAATCCCGACGTAGGAATAGTAGAGACAATGCCTGAATTTAATATCTGAGTAAAAAATTTACGTCCCTTTTTTTGGGCGGGAAAGGTGAACACAGGAAGGAAGCTACCTAGGTATCGTACGTACCAAGAGTACCTTACTGTTACTCCCTATTTTTTTCGTACGTGGGAATAATACATACGTCCGTTGAATGCTTCATGTTTCTTTTTTCACGATTTTGCAAATGCCTTTCCGCTCTATTTTGAACGACCAAGAAGATTTCTTAATTCAAACTGGCGACGTAAAATTCCGAATTGACAAGGTGGACCTCATACCTCTTCGCAAAGTGTTGGCTTTACGCCAAAAATATGAGAAATAGGGAGAAATATCATGGTCGTCTCCCATTTTTGTCGCCAGTGGCGATCAGCTGGGAAAAGAGACGGGAGCGAGGCGAGATGTGAGCATCACCCCATCCCCCTAGGAGCAGCACACCTGCCGATACTATTCTTACATTCTCTCACAAACATATTTTCCGCATGTGCAATTGTTAATTTACTATCTATCAACTCTTGCGGAAAGGAGGACGGTACTCAGTGCACTTTTCGTGAGAGAACCATCGGCGTAGAATATTTTTTCACACCGGCTACCAACGCCGCAGACCGCAGTACTTTTGAAGAGTCGATTTCCTGCATAGCACTATGAATCATATGTTTGCTTCCTATCTCGCCCCCCACCTTTCCCTCTCACCGCGTCGGATATCGCATGCATCCGATTGTGCGAGCGTTGGCACAACTGGCAGTCGCGGTTCCAAGGGCTCTACAGGGGGATCGAAGGCGAAGGCACAAGACTATCAAGTCCTGGTAGCAGAGCTTCAAAAACATCAAGCGCAATTCCAGCAGGCTCGGTCCCAGCTGGCATCATCACTCCTTCGAGTGGGAGAGTATCACATTCGAAATGGGGAATACGACGAGGCTATGGCGGCATTGAGGGAAAGTCTCTACGAAAATCGCAGCGTCGTTTGTAGCTCATTGAGCTCCATGCCAAGTTTGGATAGTACCGACAATGGTGATGAGAGTTTGGTGAGCGGCATGTCAGCGAGTCAATGGAGTGTCCCGTACACTCCCAAGGGAGGCATGTCGGTTACTTCTTCTACATCTTCACCGTACCTGTCGAAAGACAAATCGTTCACGACATCCGATCCGGATATGGTTGCTGCCCAACGAAAATCTCTGGGCGATATGATAACCACGTTATCTAACCTTGGCAAAGTTCATTCTCTACGTGGAGAAGACGAGGCCGCAATGAAATATTACGACGAGAAGACGAAGATTCAAGCTGTTAGAATGAACATCGAAGAACAGCTCATTACCGGCACGGCAAGTTGCCTGGGTGGTTCCGCTGGTGTGTTCTTCGGCGAGGGGCATAGGAATATTATGACCGAGATCAATGAGGATGTCAAAGCATTAGATGAGCTGTTTCGTGGGATCAGTTTCCGCGGGTTCAAGCCTACAATAGAGGAATCCAAGGAGCAAGAGGATGAAACAAGAAACGACAGTGACGCAAGAGAGGTCACAGTATGCACTGCAGATGATGAACGTTCTGCACAATGCACAAGCCTTGACGACAATACCTCCAGGTCGACATGTAGTCACGATACTCACCGTAGACGACGCATGCGCGTCTCGACCAACTATGACACGCAAGTGAGCGTGTCTGCACTTCCACCACTTCGGCAGACGAGACTTCAGTCGACATCTGAGGGAAGCATTCTGAGGGAGGATAATGAATTTGCGGATGCCGTTGATACTTATCGCTCTGTAATTGATTCGTTCGGTGGACGCAACATTGAGAAGCATGAGAAGAAGTATGCCGACTTTCTACGGAAATATGAGCTGATGCAGAGTACTCGTTCGTCTAGTGATTGCGATACGAAGCACAGTCTCGCATCCCAGAAGCCACTGGCTTGGAGGGATGAATGGCAACTTGCACTGGACATTTATGAAGCGGCCCTCTCTGCTCAGAAGGATGCCAAATCTCGTGCCTCTTTTCTTCCTGGCACACCTCGCAAGCGAACCGCATCTGATTTTGGCCAAGACACACATTTAAGTGAAGCATCTACCTTGATTGCCATGGGTGGTTTATATTACAAACTGAACAATGTGCAGATGGAGCTAGAGAAGTACAATGAGGCACTAACGGTGTACCAGGAGGCACTAGGGCGTGATCATCCTCATGTCGCCGGGACTATGAAAAATATAGGAATGGTCCTGGCAGAGCAAGGGCAACTCGATGAGGCTATGGGAAAATTTCAAGAGGCTCAAACAATATACAAGACTATCAATGAAAGAAGGGGTGATGGTCCATGCTGTGATGTTGCGAGCGCTCTTTCATGCATGGGTAACGTGCATAATCGCCAAGGCGAACTGGAGGCTGCTCTTAGATTTTACGGAGAGGCACTCTCCATTTACAAATCTGCGAGCAAGCGTGCTCAAGAAATGGGCGGGCATTCGCGACTGGCCCTTCAAGAGGTGGCATCGACCCTCAAGATCATCGGCATGGTCTATACCAAGCGAGGCGAGCTTGATATGGCCATGAATTGCTTTCAGGATGCGATAGATATTATGCGTCAAAACTTCAATGAGAAAACATCAGGACCGTTAGTGACTTCCGTCCTATCGAGAATCGGTGGTATCTTCTCCAACATGGGCAAGCTAGAAGAGGCAATGTCTCACTATCATGAGGCGTATGATTTAGCAACACGAACGTTTGGTACAACAGATCATCCCGAGGTGGCCCAAATCCTTCACTACATTGGCGGCATACACCAACGAGGTGGGAAATTGGATGAGGCCATGCGCTGCTACAAGAATTCGGCCAAGATTTATCAAGTGACTCTTGGACGTAACGACCCCATTGTTGCTACAACGCTAGTATGCATTGGAAGTGTTCATTACATAGAGAAGAATCTTGACGGCGCTATGAATTACTACAGGGAGGCTCTGCGTATCAATAAGTCTGCCTACGGAACGAAACATCCGGATGTCATTCCAACCATGAAGAGCATCGCTCTTATCCACGCCAAGAAAGGAAACTATGATGACGCCATCGAGACATTTACTGAGGTTCTGAAAATCAAAAGTTCAGAAGTGGGCCATATTCATCCTGAAGTGGCAAGTGCGCACAAACGTATTGGAAATGTTCACTACCAACGTGGTGATCTGAAAAGTGCCGAGGGCGAATATCGGAAGGCCCTTTTCATCCTTCAACAGAGCTTGGGAGATGAGCATCAAACGACCAAGTCAGCTCTGCATATTGTAGAGAAGATTGCAAAAGAGATCGACGATGCCCAAACATCCCAGGAAGACATTGTAGATTCTCAAACACCCCTGACACCACCTACTTGTGTAATTGACGATACTCATGATTCCCATCAATATCCGTTGTCAAGTACTAGCTTTTTCAAGAGAGCCCCTAAGGGCTATGAAAGCCTGTGACAACCATAACTTATGAGAAAATGTTTAATGTTTTAATACATGGACCTAATGGAAATAATATTCAATAATCGTAATATTCGTTTCGTCTTTCTTGGCGAGATGGAATTGCGCCTCTTCTCTGTGGGAGCGGTTGCGCCGCGATCAGCACCGTGCTCGCCCGCCAGCTACTATTTTTTCGCTCCCGCCATCATCCATAACATCATAAAAGAGGCAATGATTCCAAACCTCGTCGCGCCTCCGTCAATCTCCGCCGTATTCGTCGTCCCCGCGACCGGGTCGTCCCCTTCTCGACTTCCATTCTCCCACGCCGCACCGTCGGATAATGGACGGCTTTTTCGTCGTCGTCGACATCCACGTCCGGCCGAATGGAGCAACCGCCTCGCCCCGTCGCGGGGCGAGGGTGGCTCGACCGACCGGGCCGATGGTACCGTCGTCGTCGTCGTCGAGCGGAGGGACGACGACGATATCGGGAGAGGAGGATTCAATGCGAATCTGTTCGCGTCGTTGAACTGCTGGGGATGTCGTCCCCTTTTGGTCAGGGGGGCGTACGATGCGGAATATCTGTTGGGCCATCATCGCGATGAATCGTCGTCGTCGTCCCTCGCCTCCTGGCCGACGTGGGAGGAGGTCGTGGACATCGCATCCGACGTCGATTCGGAATCGAGGTGAGAGGGACGATTGATCTCCGGATGCGACGCCGCCATTATGTCTCGGCCCCCCTTTTTTTCTACTCCTTCCTCGTCGCCGATTTCGACCTCTCGTCCCCCCCTCCGTACCCAAGGGTGATTTCTCACGTGCCCGGAGACCTAACGTCGTTCGAGATACGATGGGGACCCCTGACATCACGGGAGGTCCGATCGTGGCTATCGAAGAAGCCCGTCTCCGCCGCCCCAACCGCGCCCATTATTTCCGACGTGAACGACACGACGACGACGATGAGGAAGGAAACGCTCGTCGTGAACGACGTCGATCGGTATCACCCCCCCCTCGCCGATTGGATCCGCGACGAGTTTCGCTTCCTCCCGAATTGGCGCATGGACGATGGACAGATCAGTCTCGCCGAAATGGGCGGTGGCATCGGCCCTCACGTGGACGATTACGACGTCTTCCTCATCCAAATGACGGGGACGAGGACGTGGAGGATCGGGAGGGATGTAATCGGCATACGCGAGGAATGGGATAGGACGATTGATGGCATTGACGTTCGTATACTGGCCGATCGGGACGATGTCGATGGAGGGGAGGACGGCGGGGGACGAGGATTGGACGAGTTCACGGTGCACCCGGGGGACGTGCTATATCTCCCCCCGAGGATCGCGCACCGCGGTACGTCGTTATCGGACGATTGCACGACGCTGAGCGTGGGTTGCCGGGCACCGTCCGTATCCGACCTGGTGTCCAAGCTTGCCGAGAGACTATCGTCCTCGATGGACGATTCCGCGGTGCGAAGGTACACGGACTCGGACTTACTGAAGGCAGGGGTGGATAATGATGCATCGTCCGGACCAATGTCGTCGTCGCCCGGAGAGCTCACGCGTGACGCGAAGGAACGAGCGAGGCGTCTCGTCAAGGACTCGCTGGCAACAATGATCGACGACGACTACTGGTGGGACGAATTCTTCGGTAGGTACGCGACCGAGCAGAAGCGCGCGCGGGTCGATTATCCGATACCGTTGGATGATTCCGATGCCGCTGCCGACGACGAATGGGGCAATGCGCGATTGACCGTATTCAATGTTTTGGAAGGCAAGGGCGTCTTGTATCAGGCCGAGGGCATCGTCTTCGCATATTCGTCCATCCCATCGAAGCTACGTCCCGGCGGAACGTGTCACAGATGCTACGTCAACGGAGAGATGTGGCAAAGCGAAACTCAATCAGAAGACGAGACGAATAGTTTGTCAAGACTCTTTCGGGTTGTTTCTAATAGTCGACGGCTAGATCGATCGATATTGCTCGGTTATAACAGACATGATGGCCAAAATGAACAAAACGATCATCTTTCTTCTGAGGCGATATCGTTTCTAGAGGAACTGGTTTCATCCGGAGTTCTGTACGGATCGACCTCATGAGGAGATGCACTAAAACTCTTCAATGAATTTAATTGGTAGCACACGTACATGATAGCATTCTTTTGACCGGAGGCAAATTGTTATGTAATTGATTGGTTTGGATGGTGACATGAAACGAAAGGATGCTGGTATAGGTTCCAGAGCTTTTAGGCTGTACATGTCAATAGGGACGGACACAGGTCCAATTACACAGCTAATCCCTTTGGTGCGTAGAATCAAGACACCCATTCCGCAATTCTTGTATTGGAAGCCTGACTTTACTCCTACTATGCTAATTCTAAACAAACCTATCATGACTTGACATGTACAAAACAAGAACTATCAGCAAACACACATTTTCATTTTCCTACACTCCGCAGACGAAGCAAGCACACGCAGATTTACTATTCTGAATAATTAGCTCTCTTGAGGCGAGAACCAGGGCTTCTTTCGAACCATCGACATTCTCTCCTATCAATTCTAGTCGAGCCCTAAGTACATTGATTGAGTGTCGATCGAGATCAGTGGTAACGTTGCATTCCTGTCTTTGTTTCATCATTGCAACCGAATGAATGATACCCGTACACATGACGCGGCATTTGAAATATCTCTGGTGCAACATCCGTTATGGGTACAGGTGCTATTCCATCACAGTCGTCGCAAAGTGACGCAAGAATGGAGCCTTTGGCGCAACTCTTCAACACAAGCTTATGAGCATGGAATACTCCACTGAGAGCAGACAAGTTGTTTCGTGGGAATTCCACTTTGAAGGAAATACCAGGTGTTTCTCTATCAGAAGTAAGAAGTTCCGAAGCATGTTCTGCAAAAAGCAGTTTCTTTGGAATGAAATGTTGTCTGCGACTCTCCTCATCCGGGTTTATACTGACCTCTACGGTCAATGACCCATTTTTAAGGCGGTTGATAATCTTACTACGAGCAGCAAAATCCAATCCTAATTTGCGGAAGCTCTCGACTGATCCACAGCCCTTTACTGTACATACCAACATTTGCAATTGACCAGTGAAATTCGCTGTCTCGTCGGAATGTTCCAGGAAAAGAGACACACTAACTGCTTTTGCCTCGCTGGCTCCACCCGGATAGATGCGAACTCTCTATCGATTGCCAAAGCTGGTGAACCATGAACAAAGTGGATCTCCGAACCATCCCATTCCGTTGGTGGATGCCTTATATGAACGACTGACATCTCGGGGAGCTTTTGGCGCAAATGAAATATTGACGACCGATTGATAGTGGACTATAACTGGCCGCCCCTGACTCTTTCTGTGAAATTTTCGTGAAAATTTCAGAAATATCGCATGCAGAGAATCCCAGCGTCTCCTTTCCACAAGACTTGGTGTGACATCAATGAGCTCAATCAAATATCGCAAGTCTTAAGTGGTGAATGGTCGAGGGGTGGGCCGTATTTTTTAACAGAACATCCTGAATACAGCCAGCAAGCGGCATCCCCCATCCACATCCCCTATCCACATATTCTTCGAACCTGAATACGATGCAGCACCAGCAAGTGGCGTCCATACGCAACTCTTCCACACCCACAATTCAGCATCATCTTCTCCAGGAGTCTCGATCATCCCCTTCATGCCCCCTCCCTCCCTGTGACGAACGTCACGATGCTTACGTCATCTCTCTCTATTAATATAAATTCGTGGAGCACACAACAACACAAACACACTTAACACACCACAAAACACAAAATTCGGCCGAATGGGCGAGGCACCACCGCCCGATAAACACCGTCCCGCTCCTCCTACTACCCCCCCTCCCCCCGAAGAAGATATGGTCTCCCACTCGTCCGCGGCGGCCGCCCTCCTCGTCGCATCGGTCGTCTCGTCCGCCATGCCCATCGCGTGCGGCTTCGCTCCTCCTCCCCAACACCTGCCCCCCGGCGGCGCGGTCGTCCATCGATCGTCGTCGTCGTCGTCGTCCGTCGCGACGAGGGCCGCCGAATCGTCGTCATCGTCAACGACCGCATCCGCCGATTTGCTATCAACGACCCCCGTCGATGACGAGTGCGCGCTCGTTGCCGACGAAGACGGCAACGCGTCCCCGCCATTGGGCGACACGGAGAAGGAACGTCTCCTGTACGAGGCATTGGGAAAATTCGTCCCCTCAAACGAATTGGGGGATTATATCTTCGAGCCCACGAGCGGCGGAGTGA
Organism: Cyclostephanos invisitatus; assembly: GCA_036939675.1. Lineage (NCBI taxonomy): Eukaryota > Bacillariophyta > Thalassiosirophyceae > Thalassiosirales > Thalassiosiraceae > Cyclostephanos > Cyclostephanos invisitatus. The sequence continues at coordinate 5,597 of JALLBA010000012.1, read as the reverse complement.
ACAACGTCGTGTATTACGTGAAAAAGAGGGGGGGGGGGGGGGGATCGCGTNAAAGAGGGGGGGGGGGGGGAGACGTCGTCGCTATTGGGCGTACTGCGCGTGTACAACAACAGCAACGACGATCCGAAGGTCGCGTTCGAGCACGGCATTCTCGAGAAGTTATCGAGTCGTACTTTGTCGTTCGGGATACCCGAAACCATGATGTCGAATAGCGGGAATCGATTCGAGAAGCTCGATGGGGGGGCGAGCGCTTGCCTGTTCAAGTCGATACCCGGCGTATTGCCGAAGCTGAGCAAGGTGAGGGAGATCGGCCTGTGCGCTGGAGAGCTATCGAGCGCGATGTCGAAGATAAATAGGGAGGAATTGCCGTCGGTATGTCCCAATTTTCCGTATTGGGACATATACGAGGTCCACAAGGCGGTGACGAGGGATACGTTCTACGAGATACTGAAATCGTCCGAGTTCGATCAATGGAGGGAATCGGCGAATTACGTCGAGGACGACCTCACGGAGGTCATGGAGAAGGTGTCGACCTATCAGGGCAAATTGCCATGGAGTTTCATCCACGGCGATTTGCATTACGATAACATCCTCGTCGACGAGGATGGCGTTACCGGTTTGCTCGACTTCGAATTCTCGTCGTACGATTGGCGCGCGATGGAATTGGCGATATGCCTCAGCAAGTACTGCAGCGAGGACGATCCGTATCCGTACTTCGAGAAATTCGTCGATGGCTTCGCGGTATATGGCGATCTGAATTCGATCGAGATCGAGGGCATGACCACCCTAATACGATTGAGGATATTGTCGAACGTCGTGTACTTCGTGGGCAGGGCGCTATCGGGGGAGGATCAGTTGAGCACCCTCACTTGCAGGATCGATAATTACTGTCAGAGGCTGCGTTGGATCAAGAATAACGAGGACGCGATCGTGTCGTTGATCAAGGAGAAGTTCGCCGCGAATGGCAAACTATGACGACGATGTTGAGTTTGGTGGGGGTTAGAAAAGGTGTGACGGTCGAAGTATTCCATCTAATGTAAGATGTCGAGATGAGGTGGTTAACGAAAATTGTTCTAGTGCCTCGAATGGGGGGGAAAACGAAAGGGTGCAATATTATAGGCCAGTGCCTAATAAGTTTTACTAGAGAGAACGATAGCAGTTGTCTTCTTAGGTGAAATTCGAGAGTAGTACACCTGACGTGAATGAGTTGTGATCAGGATACGCGAGTATGAATGGGTGGAAGTTATTGTCCGTCTACGTGCATCTGCGACTGCGCGGGCTGTAATCATATGCCGATTGTGCTTATGTTATGTTTAGTTATGAGCAATTTCAATTTTCATCACCGGAAGACCGCCCATTCACATCCCCGCCTTCTTTTATTTATACTTATGATCTTGTTCTTCTTCACTGCATCATTCTTTTTCATTGGGCTCGAATATGATTATACGGGGACACGTAATATTCATGCGGGAAATCGTGATTTGCCTTGTAATTAATTTTGAGGATACTCCTGTAATCATTTTTCAGTATGAACAGTGCGATCAGACAAATTGCGAGCACATAACATATGAGCATCATGTAGCGGGCTTTTTCCCTCTCGCCAGTCGTCTGTTTTGTCCTTTGTCCATCATCGTCTGGGCTTCACTGTCAACTGGAATACTCGAATATTCGGCCGTGATCATTATATTTTCTTCGTCCAACATCTTTTCGTCCACCAGTATGAAATATTCGCGACACGAGGAGTGACAAGGGTGGAACGACAATGTGCAACGTGGCCACCTTTGGGAATGGAACATCGGAGCTTGGCAACCCACGACCCAAGACTCTTCCCTCTTACATTCTTGGTCTTGTTCCTTTTATGCAGGGGGGGGGGACACCCCCCCCCAGTATGAATGGGTGGAAGTTATTACCCATCTATCACGTGTTTCTGCGACTGCGCCTTTTGCAAACGTATGTCTAATATGCTCATGTTATATCGTTAGTGAGTAATGAGCCTATTTTTATTTTATCTTTTCACTGCTCGGGGATGAAAATACTGGGCCACGAAATATGATACAAATCGTAATTGAACTTGTAAAATCTGTATAGAAGTCCATTTTCGAGTAAGATTAGTTTGATCATACCAATCGCAAGCACGCAACAGATGAGTATCCTGCAGTGGACTCTTTTCATTTCGTCGTTCATCTGCAACCAAAAATATTGCCCACGGGAATTTCGTCTTTCGTCCACCGTCACATGGGCTTTGATGTCAGCTGTAATACTCGAATAAATGGCATTGGTTATATTTTCTTCGTCCATCTTCTCCAGTGTATGGAATAATATTCGCGACGCTGGAAGGACGAGGGTGTAAGATAATGTGTAACGACGATGTGCAACGAGTCTACCTTGTGGTCAGGAACACAAATAATTTGCGAGACTCAGGCCCGTCTTGTTGCAAAAATTGGAGGCAATATTTGGTAGATACGCATGAAACCTCCCTACGCGGGATTGATTTTTCAGGAGGTTTCAGGCGATGTTTGGTCGATATTTTGAGGCGATCTTTTCTCCCCGTACGCTACTTTATTATTCATAGTCCTGTTCCGCACCAACAAAAAGCGACAGACAAAAAGCGACAGACAAAAGGGGACAGACAAAAAGCGACAGACAAAGAGCTCTCTCGAATCGGCCCATATAACCCCATCATTTCCCCCCGCCCCCGCCCCTCTCCTATCCACTGTAAATCATGGGTGTGAATGGTGTGAACAATGAAAAGAAAAGAATGCTGCTCTGTCTAGCACTCTTGGAGGAAGAATATTCCCATAATTTATGTCGTGTGTGGGGGGGGGGAGATCGTAGATCGTTGGTGAGGTCGGGGGAGGAATTTTATTTGTCCAAGAGCGGCATCAGCTTTGGTGGGAGGGTGGCGTGCACTCACCTAAGTACGTATCTATGCTAGCAAGAATTAAACTTCTAAAGCTTCCAGCCCAGGGGGCTCTTGTTTACAAAGGCGATATTTGGTCGATATTTTGTCGACGGACAGGAAATATCGACCCCAAATAATATCGCCCACAAAATATCGCCTCACAAGACGGGCCTCAACTTCTTGGTATTCACCTTTTTGGGGGGCGATGGGTCCCCCCCCCCCTTCCCCCCCAACAAGAGACATCGACGACGAAATAATAATCATGGCCGCGATCCGACGAGGGCGGGACAATGCACTGATATCCCGTCTCATGAGCGCCGCGCGAGGCGGTGGCGCTCATCGGAGATCGACCGCGAACGTCGTTAGCAACGGCGTAGCGTCGTCGATAACGATGCCGACACACCGACGACACCCTCCGCCACATCCAAGGATGGCATCGACAACGTCGACGGACGGGGGGGGGAATGCGGGATGCGACGACGACGCCCGTACGACCGAATCCGCTTCCGAGGCCCTGCTATCTCGATTGCTGACGATGTATCCGCATCTGCCCCGTTTCCCCCTCGAGCGTCATCATTTCGGATGCCTGACCGGAGGAGGACGGTCGTCGTCGTCAACTCGCGTCGGCGTCGATGAAAATAGCGATGGCCATCTTCATCGTCGTCGACATCATCGCCGCCCCCCGTCATCATCCCCCGACGACGCATACGTCGTCGCGACGCCGTCCGATTTCCACTCCTACCTCTGCGACGGGATACGACGGGCGAGGGAACGGGTGATCTTGGCATCGCTGTATGTGGGAGTGGGAAGCGGGGACAAATGCGGCGAATATCATCGTAACGACGACGACTACGACGAAAGCGCGACATCGTCGAGGGGGAGATGCCGGGAGGACGAATTGCTCATGGCGCTACGGGATGCGACGACGTCTCCCTCCGGAGGCGAGGGCGGTGGGCCGAGGAAGGTGCGAGTACTTATCGATGCCAATCGTGCATTGAGGATGGTGTCGACGACGTCAAGTACAGGGGGTGGACAATCCCACGGAAGGGATGCGAAGGGTGGTAGTGATGCCCGTATGACCAACTCCGCCGACGCCGTGTTATCAAGCTTGATGAGGATGCATCCTCATCTCGCTCGTGGGATGTCGCGTGACGACGACGACGACGACGACGACGCGCGTGGCGGTAGCGATGGCGATGACAGCAGCGGGAGCGGTGTATTCTTATTCCCGGTCAACGACCACTCGCGCCTATTGCGGGGAATATTGCCCTCCCCGCTCGACGAGGTCGCCGGCGTGTTCCACATGAAGGCGTACATAATCGACGACGAGTTATTGCTGTCCGGCGCGAACCTTAGCGAGGAGTACTTCGAGAATCGCATCGATCGATACATGCTCTTCGCGAACGGCGCGGGCGGACTCGTGGATTTTTACGCCGATTTATGCGACGTCCTGTGCGAGTACGCGATACGATACGACGGCGGACGGATCCCGCGCATTGGTGGGATGATGACGCGTGGCGAACTTTCCGCGATGATGTCGACGCGCGATGGTGACGTGAGGGCGAGAAAGAGAAAGTTGGCGACATCGCTAACCCGCATATTCGACGGTAGGAACAATATTCGTAATCCGGAAGTAAATGACAAGAAGGTGGTCGCGTGGGCGATACCGACCATTCAAATTCCGACGACATTCCTCGACGGACCGATGATGGGCGTACCCTCCGACGCAGAGGCTACGCGTAATTTACTCTCCACCGCGCTCGAATGCGACGTCTCGGCGTCCGTGCGACTGTCAAGTGCCTATCTCAATCCAACGCATGAGATGATGTCGATTTTGAAAATGTACGGTAGGAGGGATAACGTCGGCGGCGCGCCCTACATATTGACGGCGGGCGAGGTGAGTCATGGATTTGCGCCCAAAACGAGGGGAGGCGATAGTACACACGGGAAGAAGAAGAAACTCGGGGTAGTGGAATACATCAAGGCGACGATACCGATGGCATTCCTGACACTGGCGAAGGAGACTGCACGATCCATCGTGTCGACCGGGGGGAAGATCCTACTATACGAACGACAGGGTTGGACGTTCCACGCAAAGGGGATTTGGATCACCATCGACCACGACGCCGATAACGACGATCACGTTGGAGCATCACCCCGCCGGTGTCGTGACCAACGGCATCCCGAGATCATCGATAATCCATCGTCGTTGCTGGCCACCGTTGTTGGCAGTAGCAATTTCGGATCGAGGAGCGAGAACCTCGATCTGGAGAGCAATTGCATACTGATATTCAACGACTCGAATGGTACCGACGGATCAGTGAAAGAGTCCGTGGCCGCCGAATGGAACGAACTGTGCGAGCCGAGTAACGAGTTGAAGGATGTTGGCTTCGACAACGATGATGGTAATCGATTCACGCGCGTAGTACTTAAATTAATGAAACGATATCTGTGATCATACATTGTCGCATGAGTATTGTGCAGTGGACGAAGTGAGCGGCATGACGCGTGACTTGATTATGCTCTGTTCTTAGCTGTGAATTCTGATACAACCCGGCAACATTGGATTGCGGGCATATGATACTTATTTCGGTGCCGGATTTGCCGTGGCTTTTTACCAGGGGGGGCGGGGCGTGGCGGGGCGCGCGCGCGGGGGGGGGGAGGGGGCGATGGCATCGCCCAAAAGGCAGGCGAC
>JALLBA010000011.1:0-44987 GCA_036939675.1 Cyclostephanos invisitatus | reverse complement strand
CCACATTTATGGTACACGGACGACGACGACAACAACTTTTAATCTTTTATATATAAGAAGAAGAAGAAAGTGTTGATTCTGAATCGTCGTTATTTTGAAAATATCAACAAAATTATTGCTGAAAAAATGGGGGAGAAATAAATATTTTCCCATGATCAAAAAGGAGTGATAAGCGAGAGCAAGCTGACCATGGTCGCCAGGTCGTGACAAGCCCAAGAGCCACCTGTCCCGACGCAGCCTCTTCTAAAATATCCCATCCCTCTCCCGATCAATACCGAAAATCTAAAGGTGTTCAATCAACGCCATGGCGATCCAACCCATCCTTACCCATGTCGGCGATCCGCCACCCCGCCGCCGCGGCCGCCTCTCGCCACCGGTCCCCCCCCTCCCCCCCCTCCTCCCATCGCTGCTGCTACTACTGCTCCTCCCCCGCAATGCAAACGCCATCCTCCCCACGGCTGCCATCGACGTTCGTATACCCGGAACGTCCAACTCCGAAACAATCACCCTCCTCGCGTCGCAGGCGAGCTTCGGCGGTCCCGTCGCGGGATACGACGAGCGTCGTTCCACCGCCGCGAACGGCGTGGGCGTCGTCCCCGTCCTCCCCCCCGACGACGATCCGTATCTGTGCAACGAATCCGACGGACTCGCCGATTATACGACATCGCAACAACCCAACGGTTATCCCAGGACGGCATTGCTGGTTCCGCGGGGACGGTGTTCCTTCGAGCGAAAGGCATTGTCCGCCCAGCGTCTCGGATCGTCGATGATCGTGATATACGGCACGCTGTCGTCCCGATACTCGTTGAACTACACGAATTCCACCCCCGATGCCACGATCGACGACTCGCGTACCAGGGATGGATACACGAACGACGACGTGATATGGCCGCAGGATAAGTACGATTACGATTGCGATCTGGGCAAGGCGTACCTCCCCCAATCCGTGTACGACGGATTGGACTTCGTCAAATTGCCCGGGGGGTACGACGAGGGTAATAACGATCCGATGCTCACAGGATCCACGAGCGGGGGGAACGCGTGCGTGAAATACGACTCGTACGACGGGTACGGGGGGGGGAAGTCGTTCGCATCCGGCTGCGCGAGTCAGCGCTGTCTCGTCACCGGTCGCAATGTCACGCGGGGGAAAGACGACGTCACGTACGAGGCATGCTGCGCCTGGGATCTGCATATTTGGCTGTACGGCGATTCGGCCGTTTCGAGGGGGGGGGATAACGAGGACGTGACCATCCCGGCGGTGTACATCACCATGGAGGAATCGTCCATCCTCCTCGACCTCGTCCGGGGCGCGTTCGCCGAGGGCGACGAGGGGGGAGGATCGTCCGATCCCATCGTCATATCCGTATACGAGCGTCCTCGTCCGTCGTACAACGCCAGCGCGATACTGATATGGGCATTGGGCGTATTCGTCGCGTGGATGAGCAGTTATCGATCGAGTTACGACATACGCAGAATGGGGAAGGAGATACTGGCAAGTCGGGAGTACAAGGAGAGGATGAGGGGTGGTAATGGTGGGGGGGAAGGGGGAGGGCATCCCCTCTCATTGTCCGCGTCGTCGTCCTCGTCGACCGGACGCGCGTACCACGACGACGACGACGACGACGACGACGGTGGCGTCGAGCGGACCATCTTCCGCGCTTCCGACGACGACGCGTCCTCCTCCGCGACGGACGCCGCGGCCGTCGCTGCCCGCCATCGCGAAAATCGATCCCAGCACCAGGAGGAGACGCTCGAATTGACCGCGGCGCACGCAGTCGGTTTCCTCTTCACGGCGTCCTGCTCCCTCCTGATACTGTTCTTCCTCAAGGTGTACAGCATCGTCAAGGTGATGTACGCATTCGGTTGCTCCGGCGCGTTCGGGCAGATGATGGTTCATCCGGGCCTGATGTACGCGTTCCGCAAATTGGGATACGACCGACCGACGCGCAATTTCGATTGCCTCGCGGAAGCGAACGTCGCGCGCGACATGACGCGAGGCGGTCTGAGGGGCAAGTGCGTCGGTTGCCTGTATTCCTTCTTCGGACCGTTCTCCCCCCTCGACGTGGTCGCCATGGTGGTATCGTACGGCGTCGGAGCCATGTGGCTGTGGGTCGGATTCACGATACCCCACCCCGGCAACGTGGCGTTCTACTGGATCGTCCAGGACGTATTTGGACTTTGCATGTGCATGCTCTTCCTCGAAACGATCAAGCTCAATTCCATCAAGGTCGGTGCAATGTTACTCATCGTGGCCTTCTTCTACGACATATTCTTCGTCTTCATCACGCCCATGCTTACGAAGCACGGCGAGAGCATCATGGTGAACGTCGCCACGAGCGGTGGGCCGCCCAAGGCCGATCCGGCCTGGTGCGAGAAGTACCCCTTGGATGCCAATTGCAAGGGGGGCGATCCCCTCCCGATGCTATTCGCCATACCCAGGATCGGCGATTATCTGGGCGGATCGTCGATGCTCGGCCTGGGCGACATCGTCCTGCCGGGGCTCCTCCTTAGCTTCGCGAGCAGGTTCGACGAGAGCAAGCGACTCATGGGCATGGTATCTGGTGGATCGGGCAGGGTCGTCGCGAACAACGCGTGTCCCGCCGGCGCGCCCCCCGGTCCCTCCAACCCGCTGTGTTTCCTCCGCTCGTGCTGCCGCGGCAGGGGGTACTTCGGTCCGATCATGGTGGGATACGCCATCGGACTATTCATGGCCAATGCCGCCGTCTACATAATGCAAATGGGCCAGCCGGCATTGCTTTACCTCGTGCCCTGCTGTTTAGGGACGATGGTTTACATGGGACGCAAGGCCGGGGAGCTCGGCGACCTGTGGGAGGGACCGCGTGCGATACGAGCGGCGGACGCGTTGATGTACGGCGAGGTCCACGTGGAGAATGCAACTGCGGACGACCTCACGTTGGGGGAGAGCGCGAGGAACAACGAGGCAGAAATGACGTAGAAAACGGGGGTGGGGGGGGAGTATTGTACACTGATAATAATGAAGGTTACATTCTCTTGTCCGGAAAGGCACCATGCGATTTTTTTGGTTTTTACATCAGCGATAATTCATCACAGTGGGGTCGTCGCTCCCCAAGAACTTCCTCGCCATCATCGTGCCTCGCAGCGGCGGCGACGACGGCGGCGGAGGATGAGGCGACGTCGATGACGAGTTCCCCATACTCTTCCAGCTTCATCGCCACCTCGTCCCGCCTCGCGACCAACGTTTCCATCCCGCGCCTGAGCGTCTCCACCTCCGCCACGATGTCCACGTGCAACCTAACGACGTCGCGCAGGCTCGTCTCGTCAACCTCGTGCCTCGCGCGCAGGGCGTCCAATCGACGCACTTTCGCGTCGTAGTCACGGTGATCACAATTCGCCCCCTCCGGATCGTCCTTGTCGTTCACGTCATCGTCGATTTCACCACCCGACGACGATGGGTTCCCGGGAGGCGATGGTCGCGATGGCGATATGAGTAATTCCCGTCCCAATCGACGAATGACGCCCTCCCTCCGTCGCATCAATTTGCGATATTCGTATATCCTTTCGCCGAGCATGCGTTCCCTCATCTCGTATTCGAGTAGGGACGACGAGCAATCGTACAATGTCGTTTCCGCCACATCCATCGTCGATTTCAAATATTCCCCCGAGTCGCGTTCGACGTCGAATTCGCGATTCATCTCCTTTCCCCCAACCTACACCCGATGATCGAGGATGAAGACGACGACCGGCGATGTGCCGAGAGTCTCTCGATCCTTTTGGCGTAAGGATTGAACGCGAATATACCCGATATGCCAGGGCGGTTGGCGGGGCGGATGGACGGACGGACTGACGGACTGACGGGGGGGGGGGGGGGGGGGGGAGGATCACGGCCCGGAGAGGACTGGGATGGATGTTATTTTTTCTATGGCGTTCGTGGTGGATATCACACCATTGTCATGTTCGTTGTTCGATGTGGTTTTTAATACCATAGTAATATCTCTTTTTGTCGCGCTTTTGTGCATCGATCCCCCCAAAATCTTTAGCATGCGATCGCCTGTCTGTCCGTCGATGAATCTGTGGAAAGAAGAAACACACGACGCAGGACGCGCAACTCGCGTCTCGCCTCCGCTCCACGCCCCCCGAGACGCAAACGATGGCGCGGACCAAGGAAGAGAAGGAACGTAGGATGCTCGAGGCAAAGGAACGGGCCGAGAGGCGTCGTTCCGCCAAGGCGTCCGCGAAGGCGGCGGCCTCCGCCGACGATGCCAATGGAAAAGCAGGAGAAGGAGGAGGAGGAGGAGGAGGAGGAGTAGGAAGAGGGGGGAGAAAGGACGCGAACGACGATGGCAGGCCAACGACCTCCGTAATCTCCAATGCTACCGATAATCGCGACGATACTAGCATCAATGCCTCGATACCGATAATCAACCTCCCGATGGACGCATTGTCGAACGTCATGCGATACCTACCCGCGCGCGAATATGGCGCGATGATGATGACGTGCAATCACGTGCGACGATCGTTGATTAGGATGGACTGTATATCGATGCACCTATCGTCGCGTTTGATGCGCAGGATGGATAAGGAAGCGGTGGATGGTAACGAGGACCATGTGGTGGCAGTTTTTGGGAATGATGTTCCATCGATAGGGGGAGTTGGGATGAGATTGTGCGCCGGGAGGAGGGAGGCTCAGGTGCGTGTTGTCGCAATTTGGTAGATCTATTTTTTTTGTGGGGGGGGGGGGTCATAGCGGTGTGAGAAATCGAAATCTCACATCGTTCGATCGACTGTCTGTTCCAGGAGATATTGGATAAATCGATCAAGGGCGGGGGGGCGACGAACAGGCTCATCGCGGGTAGGACGAAAAAAACAGGTCGGGGCGTCGACGTTGACGATGATGAATACCATTGCGAGGGCGGGTCGGGTGGTTACGACGGCGGAAACGAGTATCCCGGATACGTCCGCTTCGTGGAGGAGGCGACGATCGGTCATTCCGCCGTACAATGCACGCGTCACGGACTCTTCCCCCCCCACCTGCAGGGACGATTCGCGTCGTGCTCGCCGGAGCACTCGTTGCTTCGCCTCGGCGGCGGTGGATCCTCCGGTCCCGGCGGGTCCGGCGTATCGTCGTGGGGGGTGGGGAAGCGGGGACAGCTTGGACACGGCAAGCGCGACGACGTCGAGCTACCCAAGTTGTTATCGGGGAGGATAGGGTGGGGAGTCCGAATCGTTCAGGTCTCGGCCGGGGGAGGGTTGGTCCGCGTCGCGCATTCTCTGTTGTTAACTAGCACCGGACGCGTCCTCAGCTTCGGTCAGAACACTTACGGTCAGCTAGGGCACGGCTACGATCCCGGAAATGTTCTATCCGACTGCCTAAGGCCGAGGTACGTCGATGCGTTGAAGAACGTGAAGTGCACGTGCGTATCCGCCGGCGAGTTGCACAGCGGAGCGGTGACGACCGATGGCGACGTATATACCTGGGGAGAGGGATTCTGCGGACAACTCGGGCTCGGGGATAGACGTCCGCATCTGCTGCCGGAGCAGGTGACCCTGGGTGGACTCGACGACGAGTGCGTTTCGAACATCAGCTGCGGATGTCGGCATACGCTCATCGTCACCGACGACGGCGAGGTCTTCAGCTGGGGCCTCGGCCGATTCGGCGTCCTAGGTCGTTCGTACACGGATTTCACGTACCAGACCGATATCGGTATGGTCGTTCCGGATGGGGAGGAGGAGGGAAACGTTCGGGGCGCTGCGGTCCGACCTGCTGCGGTGACCGAGGCAGAGGCGAATCAACGCGATGGCATCAACGGATTGATCGAAAGCCTCGATGCATTAAATTTGGTTCGTTGTTCTTTAGTTTCCTTAAAACTTTCCCCGCTTGAGTTTTGTTACTGGTTCAACGTGCGCATCTCAACCCGCGAGTGTTTATCATTCGACAGACGCTTGACGATCCAAGTGATCAGTGCTACCCTAAGGTTATTGATTCCTTAAAGGGGTTTCGAGCCGTTGGCGTTTCCGCCGGCCATCGTCACAGTCTGGTGTTGGATGCACGTGGTGGACTCTTTTCATTTGGAAGTGGCGCTAGTGGTGCCCTTGGACATGGTGATCTAATTGGACAGTAAGTATTGATATGTTTTATCTTCCTCTTACCAACCATTTTCGAGGCATTCCAACTGACTTCCCTGATGCTCACCTCGCAACCATCGCACGTATGCTTCGAAATTGTTATTATACAATCTCCGTCAACAAGGGAGTTCCCCGTTAAGGTAGTTGAATTCGACAAAATCGGCGTTCGCATTCACCAAATGAGTGCTGGAGTTGACATCAGTATGGCCGTTACTAATGAAGGCACCGTCTATGCATGGGGAAAGGCCGCCGATGGAAGACTTGGACTGGGAATCGGCAATAGAAATATCACCAATCCGATGAAGGTTGAATTTTCCGACGCCAAGTTTAAAGCCGTCGACGTGGAATGTGGCTACGTCCATTCACTTATTGTAGGACTGGATGGTTCGGTATGGCAATGCGGAGGAGTAGGCACGGATGGCAAGGAAGACGGCCAACAAGATTTACACAGCGTTCAGGGAAAACTAGGCCTGCCTGAAATACTCTTGGGGTACAATATCTGGCATGGAATTCCCGAGCCGAAAGAGGAAGTTGTGAAGCAGAAATGGGAGAAGTACGGCAAATATGAGTTGAAAGGAAGGAGTAAGATGATGACTGAAGGTGTTCGATCCATCGCATAGAATCGTCAAGATACACTTAACCACAGAAGTAGAGCTTAAAGAAAGGCATCGTGTGTTTGCACAACACCATTTCTTAGGGCAGTGCGTTTACTACGATATATAATTCTCCCCTTAGTTTGTTTTCGTTTAGGTTATTCGTGCAAAGATACGGGCTAAGAAGGAGACTACAAAATGATTGATATCACTGCGCATAAACTGTGTAGATTGGCTGGTGGATCTGAAACAAGAGTGTGTCTCTCTTGTCTACCAGAATTGATACCAAGCTTTGGTGGAAGGAAAGTCAACGCCCAACTCGAGAAGCTTGGAGAAGGCAGATGCAAAATCCTTAAAGAAGGCGTCTTCGTTCTTTGCATATACCTCCACCACTTTTCGAAACTCAGCATCTTGGATCAAGATCATGTCGCTATTCGATTATCGACGGTTTTAGAGTGTGTGAAGTTTCATATGACTGGTTCGAACAGGTAGTGAGATGTTTTTTTCTTACCTCGGGAGCATCATGAGCTTGCCCGTGCTATCCTCGAATTGGTCAGGACCCTCCCATGGCTTGCCGTTGTGACTGACCTTGGGCGACCACCTCTCCTCAACTAGGAGACGGAAATACTCGTTCGAGAAGACATTCTCCGCGAAGGTCCAGGGGCCCCAATATCCACTGCGATCGGTGTGACAACGGCCGAGGGCGTGAGCGCCGAGAAGGGCAACAATCTCCTTGTCCGAAAAACCCATGCCTTATGATGCATGCATCGGAGGGGAAGAAAATGAGAAAGAATGAGGGATGAAACAAACAGTGAATTTCAGACAAGTAAAAAAACACGAGAAATTTTGAACTCACGGTAGAAGACGTCTCGTACGTGCTGGGCCGTGCCCTTGCGCGATCCCTTGTCGGCATCGGGAAGGCCGCATTCCTTTGGAGAAGTCTCGCCACTCTCGGCGTCGATACGGCCCAAGCGGAATGGGATCTTCGGCCCCCTTTACGATACAAAAGTAAGCAATGGTAAATAATGATGGCATGGCGCACCTGAGGAGTACATGACTCCGATGACACGGCATTGCGACCGATAAATGGTACGGGTACGGACTAGTGCAAACTCACCCCGCCTCTTCCACCGCCACGACGCCAGCGAGCGTGTACAGATCGGCATACGAAATTTCGGGAAACTTGGCCTGTGGACGTCACCAGAAACAAAATCGAGGCACGAAAAAAAATGATGCCGGAAGTATCATTACTTGTCAGACACAATATGACTCACGAAAAACAACGTGACGGAGATGGGCGTACCTTGACATCCTCGAGCGCCTTCCTCGGCACGCCGAGACCGGCGTTGGCGCCCCAACTGGCCTCGGGATCGAACCTCATCCGTGCTCCGTTCGACCCGCCCTCACCGGTGAATTTGCTATAGGTCCCTGCACAGTGCCACGCCAGCTGAGTTCCCGAAAGAGAAAGAAAAGGGATCGGTGAAAATCGAGAGGTAAATTTCATTTCACGATTTATAATAGCATAGCGCTTGTGTAAATTTCAATTCCGAGCAAAATGCCGCCCCCAAAAATAAACTTTCCAAATTATCGCATCTCTATCCTACTCCTTCTCTCACCCTAACGAACGTCCCGGCGAGGCTCGTGCCATCCCCCCTCCTCTCGGCGTCGTCCTCGATGATGTCGGCGATCGCCCTCCTGATCGGCGCGACGTCCGTCACCACCGACTTGGGACTCGATTCCGCCTTCGCCTCAACGACGGTAGGGTATAGGGAAAGGGCAAGGATCGCCCCCGTGGCCGTGGCGGGGGCAGCGTATCGACTACCAAACTTGGCGGCTGCGGAGATCATTGTGCTTTTTTTGAAGCTGGTTGTCAACTCAAAAAAGGGATTCTTTTTTGTCGTCTCAAGATCCGAAGATTCGGAGTTCCCGCCTTAATTTTTTTCTTTACTCTCAACGTGCTAAATTAGTTCAGGCGAAGGAGGGCGATGCCGGCGCGGCAGGGAGGGTCCGTCTTGCGTGGCCTCGCACACATGTTTATTAGACCCAACACACAAAGCGGCGGCAAGCGAGGCGGACACCATCATCATGTCCGCGACGATGCACCTGCGCCGCCAGGCCCATCGGGCGCTGAATGCGTCGTTCTCCCGAGGCAGTGAGGTCAAGGCATCGCGACGACTGGTGACGCCGTCGTCGTCGCGTGCGTCGTCTCGTTTCGCGGTGACTCGGCGATCCCTCTCCGCCATGCCGTCGTCGGACGAAAGGCCCCTGATCCCGGGCATAGGTAGGGGGAAGACGTCGACGGGGCTGGTGGGTTTTTTTCGCGATTTTCATCCTCCCCTTGTCCCCGCATCGTCTTTCCCTTCTTTTGTCTGCGGTCATTGCGATTTGCGTCTCTATCGGGGGGATCGTTGGCATTTAATGTCCTCGCCTCCCCCCCCCCACCCACCACCTCTCTTCCCCATCGTTAATCGTTAAATAATATTCTGACCCCCTCCATCCCCCCTTTTAAGCTCACCCTCCTCGATCCCCCCCTCCCACCCCCCCCATCCTTCAGGTGGGCCTCGCCGTCGATCACGACGCCGTTCCCAAGATGATCACCAAGTACCAGGCCCTGCTCGACAAGCTCGCCGCCTCGGACATGCCCCCCGACGCGCAGTATCGCATCAACGTCGAGAAGATAGCGCGCCATCGCATAATGGCCGCGACGGAAAACATCGACGATCCCGAGAAGGTCGAGGAATTGTGCGATTGTGGTCAGGTGGAGGAGCTCGTCATCCAGGCGGATAACGAGATGATCGTATTGGACATGTACCTTAAGAATCGATGGTGGGAGCTTGTCAAGCCGATCGAGGTCGACTACGATCCGGTGGGGGAGGACGGTGGTCACGGCGATGTGGAGTGGGGGGATGCGCCGGCGGACGGAAAGAAATAGCAAAGTAGATCTGTGATGCGTATATGGAGGGGAGAGGGGGGGCACATCAAAGTTAGTGAGTGAGGCCAGACTTGGTCGATGCCAGTTTGCATGAGATGATGCAGTACTATTGATGCCAATGCACGGTGCACTTCCTTAGCAACGTCACCATCTGATAAAATTATGTTCATTCTGTTTAAGTTGTATTATGTGAAGTTATTGATCATTGAATGTGCCTCAATGCTGGTGCTTAAAATTAATTGGTGCCCCTTGCCTCTAAAAATAAAATCAGTAACGCACGTAAAGTGCGTACAATACGTACCCCCTAAGTACGTCCTCTCTCTCAATCACAGAAAAAATAATATTGAAGTCTCGACACGATGAAGAGGATGCCCTCCTCCTCCTCCACCACCTCCTCCCGCTCGTCGGCATCATCGTCGAGGGGGGGGAACCCATCCACGAACCAACCGCCCCAACCGCCGAGTCCACCTCCAACATCGCCATCGGAACCGTCCCCGGCGGGGGTCAATAATGCCGCCGGGTCGGCAGGAAGGTCCCCCCCCGCCGCGACGACGACGACGACCCCACCCAATAAACGCCAGGCCCCTCCACCGCCGCCGCCGCCATCACCACCACCCGCAATGTCTCCCCTATCATCGTTATTCGCGTGGCTGCTGCCGCTCGTCGTCCTGATATACGAAAGAACCATCGTCCGACTTCGTCGATTCGTCACCGGCGGGGATGGCAAATGCGTCTCCTCCGTCGACGACGAATGCGTCGTCGGCGGATACAACGAGGTCCTGCGCGGACTGTTGGCAGAGCGTCGAAGGACGCTACGCGGTATCAAGTCATCGTCGAGATGGGACGTCGTCCCCGGCGCATCGAGCGGCGGTGGCGGGGGGGCGGACGACGTCGATCGTCGAGACGACGATAATCCCGACGAGGACGACAACGTCGACGGGGGGGGTGCGGAGGACGGCAATGTCGACGAGAACAACAACCTCGACAACAGCGGCGAATGCAACGACGGCGATTACGACGATGGGGAGTACCTGCGCGTGATCGCGTCTCCCGGATTGACGACGCTCTTGGACGACGCGCTGTATCGCGCATACGAGGCCGAATTATCGCCGACGGTATTGGCGGCATCTCGACTGTTATCGGACCTAATCGAAATGAAGGAGGCGAGCGCACTCGTATTGCGTGAGTGTCGATGGGCGACGGGCGTGCCCTTGGGGGGGGGGATGAAGTTGCGAGTCATCGACGATGGCGCGAATGATGGCGGGGGGGGGGGAGGAGGGGGTACGACGGAGGCGGTGGCGGTGGGATGCGCGGTCATCGGCGACATGTGCGTTGGGGGGGGCGCGATCGTCGACGGGGATGGCAGGCCGGTGGTGAACTTCGGGAATGACGACGAGGAAGACGGCGTCGTCGTCGGGGGGGGCGGGGTCGACGGTCGATCGTCCGACGAATCGGTAATGGCGGACGCCGAGTCGATGCACGCCGAGGACGTCGCCAATTGGAACGAGTACGACACCATACAGGACTTCGCGATGCAGTGCTACCTGACGTCGAGGGAGGCGATAACTCGATTGACGACGGATAGGCTCGCCGAGACCGCGAATCGCACGCTGAGGGATTCCATCATCGGTTCGTCCGAGGGCGATGCGAACATGGCGGGTAATCATAACGCGGCGGGGGCGGGGGGGTCGGTTAGGAAAGACGTTGTTGTCGGCGCCGCCGCCGGCGCGGCCCTGCCGTCGTCGTCGACCTCGTCGCGCTCGTCTATCCAATCCTCCAGTCAGTCATCGTCGCAGCAGCAGCCGATGTCGATGTTGTCGTCGTTTTCGTCCCCGGCCGACGCGGGCATAGGGCGATGCTATGACCCCCAGCCCCGCCGGGATTGCTGGGAGAGCCCACGTCTCATCTGTCCGGACTACTATTGGGCCGATGACTCGATATGCGGAATTCAGCGTATGCTCAGGGTGTTGTCGAAGCATCGGTTTTTGTCTCTCGTGAGCGCGCACGGATTCGAGCGATATTTCTGCGGGGGAGGGGGCGGCGGATCGATCAAGTCTAGAACGACGACTGAGCGGCGAGATGCCAGCAATGACACACGCGAGAAATCGCGGTGGTGGTGGGGCGAGAGTGATAGTAGGCCGGGCGCCACCACCATATTGCGTCCACCGACGTACGCGTCCGACACCCCTCACGTATTTCCATCATTGGAGGCGGTGCACTCGCTGCAGTACCTGGTGATGGACCTTCTAGCATCCTCCATCCCCGCACGTCTTAATCAGTTCCGAGCCGCGACCGAATCGAACACTGTCATCACGAAGCGACTGTATCTGGTGAAGTGCGAGTACCGGGCGCCGCTACGCGCCTTGTGGGAGGGTTGCATGAATCTGAAAGCCGCACCTCGGATCGAGTTGGTCGAACGCTACCTACGCGACTACCATGGCGTTAATGGCACGAAAATTGGAGAGGGTGGCTCGGAGAGCATTGGCGGAGACGGTGGAGGCGCTGTGGTGAAAATATCGACGGGATCTCGAAAGAAGGGTGGTACATCGTCGACGGAGGCTGCCAAGAAAACGGCGATTCAACAACAGCGCGAGAAATTGGAGGTCGGTGCGACGTGAATTTAATCTTCCTCGATCATGATATTTTGCATCTATTCTCACAGATCCCTTCCCTTTGGATCCCTTTTTCACGCGTGAAAATAATAGAAACTCATCACAGAAAAATATTGGAAGCACACTGCTTTCGTGGAGGCGCTCCAGCTGGAACGATGCTGCGAGCAGTTGGAGGTGAAGATGTCTCAGATGCTCCTCCCTTTGGCAAACCTAGCGTCGGAGATCATGTGCGAGTGGAAGGGACGGGTGCGAGCGGTTACCGTAGTCAACGACACTGATCATAATAGTCACGATGATGACTCGTCTGGGAGCTCTGATGATCATGTTACGGTAGTTCTTGGCTGGCAAAGTGTACCATACATGAGGGAGTTGTTGAGAGTAAGTTACCCTGGTGTAATTATTTATATTTTTTAATTTGTCTTCGTGAAACTCAATCAATCGTCAACCTTCACAGAGACTCAAATCTATCCTACGACGCAAGCCCGACTCCGATGAGTCGACAGGCATACGTCCGCTCCTGCTAGATCTTCAAGGCGTTCCTCGTCACAACCAAGACCTTACTGACTCGTCCATTGAAATGCCTTTTTATAATCCACAGTGCGGTAATGGAGAGTGTACTGGCCAATGGTTCCATCTCGATCATTTCTTGTCGGAGGTGGGCACGCTCCTCGAGCTGCTAACTATTCCTAACTTACCATTCCTCATTGAAGAAAGACTGGTGGGGAGCAAGGGAGACAAAACAACGATACTTGATCTCGTCGAACAATGTAATGAAGTGTGGGACGAGGAGGGGTTCGAGGCAATGTTCAAGGATTGGTTTGACTGCGTTGGACGCCAACAGGAGCTCAATTCGGGAAAAGGCTGGGACGATCCCGAAAGCGTGGACGGAAACGCACAGGACACTGCACCCACCTCGTTGCCCGAACTCTCGAGGGTAATGCGTGAGGCAGAGATCGAACTCAGCATAGCAATGGCGTCCAAGGATCAGCTGGAAAGAGTCAAGGTGCGCCTTGAGGCCCTTCGAGCCGACAAGGCAGCGCGGTACAAGGTCTTGGCGCAAATTGTGTTCGATGTGGGATATAGGGAGTTGAATGATGGCATTCTTGTCGAGTCGCCTCCCGATGATGCAACTATAGAGTTTCCGAAACTTTCCGTGCTGGGAGTGTTTGGTGAACAGCTGACGCTGTCAGGAGAGGTACTTCCAGTGGGTTGATAATAGTTAATGTACCCATTTCTCGATTTAATTAATCATCACATCAAGCTCATCATATCACAGTTCTAAGTCTATTGTCATTATAAACCGATGCCATTTTTCGGTGCACAGTTCATTCGATAATCAGAAAGAGCAAGGGGCTGTACGAACTACCTCCCTCAGCTGTAGCAGTAATGTTGTGACTCGCTGTCTCGGAAGAAACTTCTACAACATAGCTCCATTGTGTCGGCGAAGTAGGCACCGCTCATCCATCTAGGGTGATTTCCATCGTTTGCACAAGATCCCGCTTGAAAATTTGGGTAAAATGGATTGTTATTCGCATTGCAGCAATTTTCAAATGACGAATGAAAATAGGACGAACAGCACTCTATCTTGCTGGACTTTATCGTGTTTTCGATAACCCATCCAGGGGCATTGCCATCGTTGCGACATCCTCCAGAGATGTAATCGGGATAATAGTCGTTACCTGCCGGAGTTTGGTCTACTCCTACGGATAACACCTCATGGGTAAGTAATAAATCACAATCTACCAGTGTTGGGTTGAACTCCGATATTGGGCGTGGAGGATTAGCTGCCGATTTTGGACGTGGAGTCGGACTCTGAGCTTTAGTTACCATCGGAGCGGAACTAGGCACTGCTCCCTCCTCACTTTCTTCACCGTCATTGTCGCAATCATTGTTGCCGTCATCGCCGGTGTCGCAGACGACGTCATTGTACTCGTGGTCGCAAATATCATGTATTGTGTTGAATATCGTCCCTGGCATGCAGTCAATCGGGGATCCCACCAACACCCCAATATTGCAAACTGCGTAGGACTTGCAGCATGGCCCTGCTATGTTGCCTATGTAAAATTCCGGGCATGAGGGTATCCACCCAACCTTTTCCTCGGTTTCCACGATGGCATCTTTAATGGGAGCGGTCCTAGCATCGTGACGGGCGTCGCATCGGGTAGTCGGATCATTTAACCTGCCATTCACCTCATCAAGAAGAGGCGTGGATAGGTCAGGCATTAGGTCCCCAGAAATCTCCCAAATGATGTAGCCATTCAGATCATTATCCATGACGTACTCCGTCTTGACACACATCGCTTTCTCGTCGTCATAAGAGACAAGGCCAGTGCTAGAATGCGCAAATGCAGTCTGGGTTTGCTCATCCCAGACTGTTGTGAATCCGTCTATCTTGGACATTATGTTGAAATCTAGGTGCCAAATAATAGGGATGGTGTACACGATTCCGTCAAGAAAGGAGACCAACGAGCGTAAATTAGTGAATTTTGAATGAACTTACACTGTGGAGAACCCTCATCTTCACTCCAGGTTAAATCTGCGCTCCCGTCAAAAGCCTGTCCGAATCCAGTGATGTCACTTCCACCAAAACTTCTTCCATAGAACGGGAGGCCAATATTGCTGCGCCCGAAAGGCCAGGATAAGAAAGATGGTGAAAGAAAATAAGAGGCGATGATGACTACTTTGTCAACAAATTCATGCCTCTGAACATTGGAAGAGATAATCATGTGATACTCACATTTGATCAGCACGTCCGCCACCCTTCATCCACGTCTCAACACAGGAATGTACCGAGAATTCAGGACTACCATCCATATCGTGCAATGGTGCATTGGCGCCTGTTTTGGCGTCCCACGTTCTTTTTCATGATGCAAAAATGAAAACGAACTAAGTATGAATGAAAATGACAGTAATACTCTAGCACCCCCGTTCTTGCATTTGGAAGACGTGTCTTCAATGCCGCCTAAACTTACCCATGAAAATCATAAGTCATCAAATTCAGTTCGTCCAATATACCTGATACCACATCAATTTGAATGTTTTGAATATTATTAGGCCCACAAGGCAATGCGGCAGTCAATCCATATGCTCGACCTGTCTTCTGCCCCAATCCATCCAGCGCTATCCTGATCTCTTTCAGGAACAAACTGTAGTTCACTGTATCTTCTGGTGTGCCCATGTGATCAGCATAACCAGGATACTCCCAGCTTTTTTTGCAGAACATGAGTGAGCAACTTTTTTGAGGTCATGTCGATGTATGAAGTGATTCATTCATTACCCATCCCATGCGAACTTACTCTATATCAATCCCATCGAAATCGTAATCCTCGATCATCTTGGCGCAATTGTTTGCGAAATTCAATCGTGCGGTTGGATCTGCGGCCAATTTCGGAAAATTGTTGCTTAGCGTCCAACCGCCTATGGACGGGTATACTTCCACCCCCGCGGAGTGGGCCTGTGATATAAGCCCAGTCTCGTACGCGCGCGTCGCGCACGCCGGGACTCCACCCGGAGAATCCCAGGAACAGTACACAGTCCCCTCTCCCTCCGCTGCTGACCAGTCCTGCTCTCCGAGCAATACGATGGGATCAGCAAAGCCGTCTGTACCCCAGATGTTGCCCTTCACGTCGATTTGGAAGAAGGCAAAGTTGTACCTAGTCACTTTCGAGTGATTGTGACTGGCTGGAACGGAGAGCTTTTGGCGGTCGTAATACTGCCTTCATAAATAGGAAAGATCAAAGTTTCATGTTGCGTTAGTGAGAAAGACCGATTAGCAAGTGACACAGGATGTATTCACAACCAAAAGATTCGAGTTTGATATCAATGTGATGTGTCATCTCACCATGATGCATAATATGCAATAATCGTCTTGCCATGGGCGACTTCGCGCTTGGTCCATGCAGACACATCATAAGCGAGGAGGACGAGGGGGATGATAATGGCTGCTATTGCTAGGTTCCTGCTCATCATAGACGTATGCTCCGAGCTTGATGCTTTCACTTGTTTGTGTTGGTTTAATGACACTTGTAGAAGTAGTAGTAGTAGTACTTCTGTGTGAGTGAGAGGGCAGGACAAAAGCAAGAGGCCCAATTGAATCTTAATTGAAACAGCCGATCATCTCTGGCTTCTCTCAATAAAGTCATTGTCATGGTCCCAATGGGACCTTGGACTCATCTCTTGATCGAGGACAGCGACAATACGCTCTGCGGATTTGTAGGAGGTGATGGCCAGACGAATGAGTTGTTGGATGCCGGCGAATGGGGGCTCCCCCCAAATCGGAGAGTTTGGTACTAATAATCGATCGAATCCGCTGGCCCAGAGAACTGAAAGAATGGTGCATGCATATTCATCATCATCGGTGGATGAGTCTTCAACGCAGCCCATCGGCACTATCTTCCCAACTGAAATCCAGAATCAAATAATAACTTATCTCGATTGGACATCATTGATACATCTTCGAGGTACAAACCGTTCCTATCGGGATATTGTCGACGGGTGTCAAGGCATTTGGAAAATGCATCATGATGGACGTTGGAGCAATGGGAAATTCCGTACCACGCGGTTAGCTTCCAAGGGCTTGACTGTGTGGTCGAGTAAGAAACAACGGAGGCTTCATGCGAAGAAAATTGAAGATGGGAATTGGTTTGGTGAATTTTTGCGTCGCTCTCGCTTAGATCGAAGCGTCCACTTAAAATTGATGAAACTTATGATGGAAAATTCCCAGGTCCAATCAAACGAAGTATGGTATGACATGATGGTTGACGGGAAAGATATTGTTGATTGTTTGAAAAGTATTATTTCCAAAGAGAAAGAAGGAAAGACATCATTATCTGGGACTTCGGATGAGTGCTTGCCATTACAGGTCACTGCTGAGAAAGCGTTGCTGGGGATCAGCCGGTGTATTGCGTTACAAGAGTGGGAGTTTCTGCATGATCTCACAGTAA
The DNA here is from genome assembly GCA_036939675.1 of Cyclostephanos invisitatus. Taxonomy (NCBI): domain Eukaryota; phylum Bacillariophyta; class Thalassiosirophyceae; order Thalassiosirales; family Thalassiosiraceae; genus Cyclostephanos; species Cyclostephanos invisitatus. Next base: position 27,802 of record JALLBA010000011.1, on the reverse strand, counting down.
AACAGTCCAGACTTCCTGAGATGAGATTACAACTCGAAGACGGTGCTATGACGATTGAAAAGTTTTGTGAATCAGTCGAAGACATTATTATGCATGATAACATTCACCAATCCGAGGAATTCGCTCTTCACAAGCTGGAAAGTTTTGCAGAAATCATCAAGAACCGCCTTGACGCACGACTTCATGCTTCAATCGAAGAAAAGCACTCCATCATGACAGTTGTAGAGGAAATGAAATTCCTATTTAACAGCTCTGGCGAGTCTGATGATGTTTTCAGAGGCAACGTTGATGTTTATTATGATCCCAAAAATTCACTCATCTCACAGGTATCGCATATCCCTTTCTTTGCTCAATACTACTTACCAAATGCCATACCATACCTGCTAAATTTATGCATGGCTTCCTCCACTTTTCTTTACCTACACAGTGTCTTCGTAGAAAGACTGGCATGCCAATATTGCTTGCTGTGATTTATACCTCGATCGTTTGGAGGGTGTGTGACATTCATATGGACATCATTGGCCTACCAGGTAAGCCCATTCTTGGTTGTGTGTTGTTCCAATGACGTCTTCTCATCATATTATGATATCAGGTCATGTTGTTATAGGTGTTCCATTCGATGGAATTCCCGACAGCTCCCGTGTATTTGTTGATCCATTCAATGGAGGGAGGATATTGAGCTATTCGGATTGTGAAGAGATTGTTTCGAGTTACAACATAGCATTTCACCCTAATATGGTCAAACCTTTATCCAATGAAAAGGTGTGGGAACGAATGGTTGGGAATCTTATTCAAAGTCATTCAATGCAGACAAGTGAACATGACAATGATAGCGGACTCTTTTTCTCTCTCCGATTCCTGTTGTCGGATTACGTCTTTGTTGTTAAGGATTTTGCAGGACTTGTTGAGGCGTCTCGGTGGATGTACTAGTTTTCAGACTGATATGGTGAAAAGCATTGATTCTAACAGTATGATGTTCGATAGTACCTGGTGTTAACAAACAGTTGACACCAATGGATTTGAATAAAGCAGCCTGTGACTCGACGAACAGTGCATCTTATGTTCTATGGCATGGTAACAATTTACAAAATAAATACTCTGTGGAACTCCTCCTTCAAATTTCACGTTTAGCGGCTCGCGATGGACTTGAGAAAGTTGAAAGATTCGTGGCTCTAGAGGAAGAAATTCGCCGCGAGATTAGCAGGAACGAGAGGATTGACATACCCACGCAAAGGACTCGAATCGTTGTGCTTCTTTGAGAGTATATCTGCTTGCTGTTCACGGTACTCCCAAACTGCCCGTTGAAATGCCCTGCGCTTAAAACCTTTAAGCCCAGATGAGCCACATCCAATCTTCATCGATTCTTCGAGGTATTCGTCGTCGGAAATTGCCTCCTTCAATGCCGCGATTGAATCGATGTCTTCGGATTTCACGAGCCAGATGTAAAATTCGTCAACACTCCCCCTCACGCACGAGGCTTGTGATCGTAGAAACCCAAGCAGTGTATCATTTTCATTCAAGGTGGAGTTTGACGTTGCTTTAGATGTTGAGCTCCTATCTCCATCGTCGGTGACGGTGATGGTGTCTCGGGTCATTGGTCCCTGCGAACGTATGCCGATTTCATAGGGCACTTGTAGCGGCAAAGGTTTTGTAGGCGTTGTCATGGATGTATCCATGAGGCCACGAGGCAAAAGGGCGTCGTCAAAGGAGAACAGTGAGGTTTGCTCGGTTTCCTCCGACCCGCTGACAGAAACATGATGTATGCCATTCATAAAACTATTTGAGAAGGCTGAGAAAATGCAGGAATTTGAGTAGTTGATGTCTGCCTGATGTGAACTAGCAGGAGCCAGTGACTTCTTCCCTATATGTCCTGGCTCACCAGATGGTGGGGCAGGTGAAATAGGTGCTATCACGTCGAGCGGCAATGAATCGGCTGAAGTTGGGGCCAAGAGTGGCGTCGTTGAAGCAGATGGTAGCTTATCAAAGCTTTCGCTCACATTAGCAGCGCCAATAGTCTCATGGATCATTGTGATGGCTTTGAGATTCGCTTCAGTGCTTCCAATTAAGTGAACAGGAACCTGGTTGCCGATGGCGGATGTTTCTATGTGAATGTCTTCTACGCCACTACTCTTGATAAGTTCCCTCTTTTTCCTCCCGCGCTTCCCTGTGATTTTCTTAGAGAGAGACGATCTGATGAATATGGTTTTTTTCGACCTCGCACTATCATGTTCGAGAACGTTCGGCGCTGCAGGTTTCTGCTTTTCCTCTATCATATTTTCTACCGCAGGCTCTTCCTGTGTTGGGTGTTGTAGTGTGGGGTTGGTGCATATGGAACAAGCAGCGCGTGAACCATCATTCTCGGAACTAATTTTCTTGGATAAAAAAGACGGCGGCTGCCTCGCTTCATCAACAAATTTCTTGCCAATAGATTGCTGGTGGAGATGTTGTTTTGCCTCCGGCACAAGTCCGTAATAAAGATTCAGGTTCACTTTCTTCAACAATTTTCTCTCATCCGAATTGTAGAGTCCCACCTCAAATCGATCCTTGTCGGCAACAAAGGAAATGATCCGTGCCATTTGATTATTCAAGGACTTGCCTATTTCGCTCGTCAGGCCGTGAATAGTGACGTTGTGACCAACCATCGCCCGCTTGTCACATAAATCGGCTTCTTTCCTGAGCTTTTCGCGTTCCTCTTCCTTGGACTTCCTTTTCGTTTCAGCCGCAACCGCCTCTTCCTCCTCTTTGGCATCTATGGCAGCCACCTCGTCCCCCTTCACAGACAAATCTTTGCGCTGCTTTGCAGAAAACAAGTCTTCTCGAAGCGAAGCCTCTTTGTACATTACAGAGTCGAAAATAAGTGGGGTCTGTCCCGGAACGAATTTCCCCTTGCCCTCGATGAAGAGTTGGTACAGACGATTAACGTCTCCTCCTTCACGACATAGTTTCTCGCTTGTCACCTCTTTCATCCATGCTGCTGGATCTTCTGCTTCCAAAACTGTGGCAATGTATGACTTGAACCGCTTGGCATCGTCCTTCTTCTCTTGGCGCTTTTTGGCTGTATCGGCGACTTTTTCTAGCTCCGCAAATACGTGCCGACATTCAGACAGCAATTTCGTCAGGTCATCGTACACACTGCTTTGCCTACCTGTTTTCAACATGAACCCGTGCAAGCCCGAGTGCTTTTTACGTGCTCGGACGAGGACCTGATGATAATAACCGTAGCGTTCGGGAGTTCTCATTGATGCTGAACCCGTTTGATTCGTCCTGAGTTTGTGCAGGGTACTGGAAAGCTCGGCCTTGATAACCTTGCAACAGTTCTCAGCCCGATCAAACCCTTGCAACAGCTCGTGGTGGCTGTGATCTTCTACTTCAAAAAATACTTTTGCAGAGGGGAGGGTGGCAACGACTTCATTCTTTGTAGCATTTAGAGGATTCAGCGGATCGGTACCAGCGGTATCTAGCTCTGCGTACCAAAATACTTCCCAATTCCCAGGTTTGAGTGCTATTTCCTTTATGCTCATTTCGTTTGAAAGAATCGGCGATCCCTGTGATAATATGATCAACAACATCGGGTTACGCGGCAGTAAAACAAACATTTCATTCAGTGATGAATGACGAATGGGCAAAACGACAAGACGGGACATGCACTCACGCGTCTATCGACCTGGATCGTCTCCACAATATCACGCCTGCCCAGAAGAAAATTATGCGTCTCGTCGCTCGTGCTCCTCATCTTCACCCTAACGCTTCTCACCCTGGCGTAAAAGTCGTGTATCGGCCGCAGAGCGTGGATGCTAACGCTGACCATCGTCGTTCGGTTCTCCCGTCGTTGGTGCAACATCACCCCCCTAGGCATCTGCTGGTGCAAGCCCCCCTCCAATTTCAGAGGCTTGTCCTTCCTGCCGCCGCCGTCTGCGCAGCCATCGTTGTTCTTCGCTTTGTCGGGTCGATTCCTTTGATTCCAAGAGTCGTGAGATTCCGTCATCATGTCGAAAACGGTCTGTTGGGGCAGCTGACACGTGCCGAAGTACTTGTACACGTCGAGCATGTGCCCTAGGTAACTCCGACGGAGTGCCACGTCGGAGAGGATGTTGCGCGCCTCTGTGAACTCCTCGAATGCCGGTCGCATATGCTGCGATGGTCGTTATCATTCGAGCGCACAATTGTCAAAAAAGCGATCATCGCATAAACGTTGAAGAAAACGAACATTTGGATATGGGGGGGGGGACTCACCTCGCCATTCCTGTCGGGATGCAACTTCACGCTCCTCCTACGATAATGCTTCCTCACCAACTCGCCAGTCTCAAGCTCCCTCCTGTCCAGCATCTCCTCGGCGCACTTCAGGACCTTGAACTTGGCGGGATCTGATCCCATCCTCCTCTCCAACCGCGAGCGCAATCCCTGGGTAATCCCCAGCTGGTGCATCTCGTCGATCATGGCGTCAATCATCGACGGATCGGATTGGAATTTTCGAATGTAAGGAAATGCCGACAGGGATTCGCGCGTGTCGCGCTCGCCGACCCTCTTCATCACCGGGAGCATCTCGCTCACGTACGCGAGCCTCTGCTCGTGGAAGTACGATTCTGGACCCGACTGGCCGGCGGACGTCGACGTGACACGCGCGGCGAGGAAGTTGAACGCCTCCTCGAGCTCGGCGTAGGAGGCAAGGTCGGACTCGAGCAGGACCGCCCTCTTCGAGTATTCGGATTGGAGCATCGCCCTCGTCCAGTTGGCGGAATCGCTGAGCCTCGTCTGGCACTGGGCGATGGCGTGAGTCGCGGCGTCGATGTGGGATTCGATCTCCCTCACCCTGGCGGCGGTCGCGGCGTTCTTGCCCGCGGCCTGCTTGCTCTTGGGATTCTTCCTGGCGACGTCCATTGCCCCCCCGCCACCCCCGGAGGAGGAGGATGGTACGTTCCTCCTGCGACCGCACAGGTCGACGTTCTCCTGCTGATCGCCGGAGCTCTTGACCCTCTGGAGCTCGGTCCGGAGCGTCTCCTCCCTCCTGATCGCAGTAGCGAGAGCATCGTTGGCGTGCTGCTCGTTAATTATCGCCCTAATCACGATCGATTCGGACGGACGCTTCGACGCGAACGGCACCAGGAGGGGGAGGTTGGCAACGTCCGACGCTCCGTACGAAGTCGTTGTCATCGCCGGCTTCGTCGTTGTCTGTGATTGAGTCGCGCCGCCGCCGCCGCCACCGCGGGGAACGACAGCGAAGCCGATTGGGTAGGTGTTATTCTCAATCCCAGGAAGGGATGCGGGCATGAACAGTACGGGGAGGGGGATGAATGGCGTCATTTTTCTTGTAGTGTCGGAGGACGTTCTTGACGTTCTTTCGTGACATCGAGGAGCATTGGTTTTTTTGTTGAATATTGAAAATATTTTGAGAGAGTGCTGGCGTTGTAGTGCCGCGCGCGCGCGATAGGCTTGGAAATTTTGACCTTTTAGGGGGCTCCCCGCCAAAAATGAACCGTCCCTCCGCCGACCGTCTCGACCTCCGATTGACTAGGAGTACAACGTAACGACCTCCTCATCTCTCATCTCTCCTCTCCATCTCCAAAGGAACGACGATGATGGCCAATGCCGATGATACGACTCCGCTCATGGCGGAAATTCCGCTCGTGATACACCCTCCCCCCCTACCACTTGCTATGATACGTGGGGAGGAGGAGATCCGACGACCTAGTAGTAGTAATAGCACCAGTAGTCGTCGGGGAGTCGTCTACTGTGCCGCCGTCTCGAAATATCCCGCCGCCGTCGACGCGACGACGACGGCGATCGGGGTGGAGCTGACAGAATCTACGGGCGACGAGGGTGGTATTCGATTCAGTGCTTCCGATGACGATCCTCGATGCGACATCCGCGGCCTGACGTCGGTACATCACTCGAAGTTCGACGGTCGACTTATATTCACGAGCGGCGTTCCGGGGAGGGGGATGGGGGTCGTTCGCGTCACCTTGAAGGATGCCGGGGGGGATGATGCGGATATGGGGGTGAAGGAAAAGAATCAGCCGTCCTCGTTCGATATGGATCTATCGTCCTTGATGGACGATGGGGGGGGGAGGGGATCGGCGACGCCGTCGTTCGATCGTCCGGTGGGGATCGCCGTCTTCGTGACGAGTGGCAGTCGCCCTCCTCCTACGCCCTCCCAATCGGTAAATGCCGTCGAAGATGGCGAAGATGACGAACCCGTCGTACGATCGCTCCTCCTCCATCTGCGGATGGTGGACGCGTCCGGATCCGTCCTGTCGATTACGTTCGCGTATCCTGAAATGAGTCCCGCGATCGGCGGGTCGTTCCTCCTGCCCCTCTCGCCGCCGAAGGGAGGCGGGGGGGGAGGTAGCGGACGACGATCGTCTGCGTCGTCATCGTCGCTCCGTCCGCATCCGGGATCTTCCGTCGAATACAATCAGGCCTGCTTCCCGACCCCATTCACGGTCGTCTTCGCTTTGAATCCGCACCTCTACTGCGTGGACCTAGGCGGCATCGGCGCATTCTCATCGACGGGATCGACCACGCGTGTATGGACCAGTATCAACAACATCGTCGCAACCGATCCCGTGGCCGATAACGATCCACCGACGGATGGGGGGGAGGGAAACGGCGACGACTCGACGATGATTGGCGGGACGTTGTTGTTCTCGGCCGCCTCGTCCACGCCCGCCCCGAGGAAGCGCCTACGCGAGTCGCTCGGGAGCGTCCTGACCATGGCGACGCGCAGGTTGATGGGCATACCGGATTACGATCCTGATGCGGAGTGCGAGTACGCCGATGACGAGGACGATGACGACGACGGGGGGCGGGTGGGCGGGTACGGACCGGCACGCGGGGTCGCGGGCGGAGGCGGTGGCGGAGGCGTCGTTATACCCCCGATCGCCGCATTGACCGGCCTACCGTCCAACGACGATCGCGTTGCCAGGTTGGCCACGCTCCACTCGGATGGATCATTGCGAGTGTGGACCGCGAATCCATCGCGCAGGGAGTCCAGCGTGGGACGGCTGCGCGTGCCATCCGTACGGCGCGTCGTCGTCCGCTCCCGACGAAGATCGAACGTCAATGGGACTCCCGCCGCCGCCGTCGCCTCGGGGGGGATGTGGTATTATTCCGATCCGCCCATACCGAATCCGTCCAAGTGGGATACGTGTCATGACGCCCTGACCATGCGCGGAAACGCCACCCTCGACTCGATGAGCGGGAGGTGCGAATACGAGATCGCATTGTGCATCCAATGCTACTCCAATCCAAGGAATAAGGAGGAGAACGGCGGATCGGTATACATCGTTCAGGGCGCCGTCGAGGGCGCCAATGGAGGTGCAGAGAACGAGCCTCGCATTATGTCGACGGGAGAAACGGCCAACATGCAAACGCTGGCACTGCCCAAAGGCACCGCGTCCGTGGTGGATATTTCCTGGTCGTCCAATCGCGATCTGATGGTGCTGTTTCGTCAGCGAACCAATGAAGTCGACGGTGCCTCGGTGACTTACTATGACATCGGGGACGAGATGGAAAGTGGAAGGGTAATCTTGGCATTATATCCATTAGAAGGATCGTCGATCATCCATGTGAAGAAGAATAGTCCCATTCGAATCGCGATGGATGCATCGTCCTATTCGAGTGAGCCGTTGTTACCTTCGAACATGTCGTTGCCGTATTTGGAGTTCAATCACTTCAGTTACACAAATCTATCAGTTGAAGATGAGCTAGACCGTTACATGTGTCCTAGGAATGATAAAAACAGTGACATTGCCGATGAGTCGTACGAAATGGAAATTGATGCTGGTCTGTTTGTTTCGAGCAACGCCACAACTATCAACTCAGCTGCCTCTATTTCAGAGGCGAAAGCTCAAGTGGATCGTGCGGGTCTACTTACACTATTACAACCGTTCGGTCGAACTCGTCCCTCAGCGCTTGCGGTTTATCGTGCCATGTCGAGCTTAAATCTCTTGGATGATGATGTCAGTGCGGATGTGATTTGCCCACTCGCTATTCTTTCTGCAATGCGCAAGTGGAGCAAACGGTCGACGTTCCAGTCGAGTTCTGCATTAGTTCCAGCTGATAATGTAGATATCAAGATCATCGGAAGGAACTCTCCCATTGCATCGAATTGTATCTCCATCTACCAAGCTTTTGCGAGTGCTACCACGAATTCTTCGGTTAGGAACACCCGTATGAATGATGTCATTGACTCGGAAGGCGAAAGCAATCCAATTAAATCCCCAGCAAATGAATTAGATGACGCACGGAATCCTCATCGGCTGAAATGGATTCGTCTCCTTTCTGAAATTCGTCGACAGGAGGCTAAACTTGAAGAAGTTCTATTCTTAACAACGTCTGCAAATGTCAACTTCTTGTTCCGCGGCAGCATGATATCTGTTGTCACTCTTGGTTGTGATGCAGCTGCTGCGGCAGCACCAGCCAGTGGAGCACTTTCTGTGCACGACAGAGAAAAAATGGCTGCATTGGATGAGCTCGCCATCGATTTGTTCACGTGCATCACATTCAATCCTGATTTGCGAAATCTTCTGTCCAAGGTTGAATCGGCTCTGTACGATGGAGCGTCAAAGGCTTCGTCTTTTGTTCATGGTTGGGCGGACAAGGGCTCGGTTGAACTCAAGTATCATTTGGAAGCATTGGGTGGCTCTGCAATGATGAGAATACAAATAACGGATGCACAGATTCAGCTCTTGAGTACTTTGTCACAACTTGGCTCGAAAACCGTCGAGACGTGGCTTATGCCAGACTTATCAGTATCCTCTTCCGTTCGCAGAAGACTGGCCATATCTAATCGTCTGTCAGCTAACATTACCAATCTACGATACTCGTGTGATTCAGACGCACTATTCGCCGCCACAGCTATCGTCTCCGCAAGGATTGAGTCAATTCGACGTTTGTCTCTGTCCCGCCTTCTTCTCATTCTCGGGTCGCCTCAGAAGAATCCATTGACTATTCAGCATGGCGCAATGCGATCCACACTTTATTGCACCGCATTGTCGTGGTCGGTCAATCAGATCTCAAGTCCTAGCAAATTGTCGACATTACTTGAGGAAGATTTGCTGCAGAAGATGAACAGTGACTTACGTCTTAGTAGACTGACGGCGGTATTGGAATTGGCGGATATTTTTGTCTCCAATGCCTTCGAAAAGATGCTCGAGGGCGCAATGGTCTTCAAAAGAATTGAGCCACGCATCGCGCTACGGCTCCTGGCCCCTCTCGTAGAATTTCGCTCTCCATTTGTCACTTCTGAAGTGGAGCAGAAGATGCAAGAAGTGGCCGCTGCCGGCCTACTATTGGAGGCTGCGTCATTTCCAAGGCTAGCCAAAAGTGAAGGAATTGAAACGTCGATGATATCACTTTGGCGTCTTGCTTCAACATCGCTTCTTCATACCACTGCCACCGCCAAGGAATCATCTAATGTCACCTTGACTTTGATAAATCGCGTTAGATTTCTAGAGCGTCACTTGGATTCAATGGTCGATCACAGTTCCGCATTGCCCCTTTGTTGTGGGGTGATTCTTGAGGCGATCCAAGATGCTTTATCTTCAACTTCTTCTCAAGCTTCCTCGGATTTGTCGATGGAAAGAAATGTGGCAGTTTCTAGACTGCTGGACACTGCGTTTCAAACTTCTATGCGTGGACAATTGTGGGACGACGCTCTTGAATCGTGTGTTGCCACTCCTTCGGCCACTCAAAGAAATACCAATTTCAAGCGCCTTATTCTTGGCATGGTAAATGCGGGTGCGCTTGGCAAGATAATTGACATGAGCTTGACAGTTGTGGGTTCGGAGTTGTCGATATCGATGCCGATAAATTCTCAAGAAGGTGCTACTGATGGATCAGTGACCGGGATTGATCTATATAGCTTAGCCTCCGAAATCATTGAAGAGGCTGCAATTGAGCATACGACTACTTCCATATTACCAGAGGCTGGAACCTCTGATGATCGTGTGTTAAAAAATCGCCCCAACTATTGGGGCTGCCTCTTCGCTCTCCATGCCTCTCGCGGCCATTGGAGACAGGCTGCCCGTGCCATGGACATGTTTGGCAAAGCAACAGCCGACTCCTTGTCCTCTTCAAAATCATCCCCCCAACAGCCAATAGTTCTTTCCAAAGCTGCATTTAGGAAAGTTATGGATGATGCATGTTTGTCATCACAGGCGTGTGTCCATGCCATCAGCTTGATTGAAACTCCGTCACACAGATACCTACTGCCAGGAAATAAGAACGTTTCGACCGAAGCGAGGCTCCTTACTGAAGAAGATTTGGAGCGCCGCGCTGCTCGGGCATTGGCATTGCGAATTTTTTCCATGGATGAATACTCCCCGGATTCAGTCGGTAGCATTTTGGAGATGGCATCCCGTGATACAATTGATTCGTTGGCAATGTTTGGGTATTATGATCAGGCGATTTCCGTTGCGTTGGGTGTCTCGTCGAAAAGAAAGGGTTTGCCCGGAGGCGTAGATTTGTTCGATGACGCGTTGAAGTACATTTTATGCACGTATCTGGTTCCAGCCGCCACAAAGTCAAACGCTGTCGAAGATGGCGCTTCAGGTCTTGAGGGTTTACAATGTAGAACAAAGATCGCCCAAATCAGCGATTCCTCGTCTGCATGCGCACTCGGATCTGACGTCAAAATGCTGGTGTCTCAGCTTCGCGTCACCTCCGGTACTACGAACGCCAAGTATTTGAGTGAAAATGAATTGTATTCAACTATGGCAATGAATTTACTGCAGCAATACACCACGGTTCACTCCAAAAGATGCCTTGGTCTCGGATTGAGCGTGGCGAAATCAATCATGGCAGTAGGAGAAGGTGTGACACCATTGCCACCTTGGTTAAAAAAATTGTGCATTTTTGGCCTATCAAGTGACGAAGAGATCAATGGTGGTCTTTTCGCAATGGCAGCGGGGAAATGCAGTGCTTGCATTCCCGATCCTGCCGGCTTGATGCGCTTGTTCATCAAGCATCATCAATATGGAGAGGCCTGTGATGTCGTCACCTCACTCCTTTCCAATCAGCAGACACTCCACTCGAATAAATCTACATCCAGCCGTCTACCCGAAAAGGGCAGTATCGACTATGTCCCCTATGATCTCATTGATATGCTATGGGATATGATTGAAAGTATCATCACTGCCAATTCTTCCGCAGATTCGGAAGTGGTTGGTGCGCAAGTCCAATTGCTGCTCAAGAAGCGCATTGGCATGGAACGGGCACTTGAAAAGCATTTTGAGTCCTTGAAGACGAGTGAAGAAGGGATGCTCAGTGCACGTAGGTTATCCCTTGCATAAACTATTATTCGATATATCATCCCTTGCAGAATGATGTCGATAATTTACAAAATAATTGATATTGTTTGTGAGCCCAAACACAAGTGTTACCTCTAGCTAGTTATTTTCAGGCCAACAGATGGACAAATATGAAATGGGGTTTTGATTATTTTCTTCTCATCAATATGGAGACGCCTGTGATGTCGTCACCTCACTCCTTTCAAATCAGCGGGCACTCCACTCAAAAATGGTAATGCTGCATCAAGCCGTCTACCTGGCATCGACTACGTCCCCAATGATCTAATTGGTATGAGAATTATGTTCCTGATGATTTACAAGAGAAATGATCTTGCGTATAGCCGACGCACATGTGTTACCTCTAGCTACCTAGTTAATTTCAGGACTAGACATCAACAATTATGAGAGGGGGCTTAGATTAATTCTATGAAATCGTCCAAGTCTATTTTTACATTTTTACTCGCTAATTTCCTTGCAAGGCAGGCACCATTCCCCGGGGATGAATGACGTAGGAGGTGTTGAAATCATCCGCCTCTTCCTCATCTGCTGATTCCGTCGCGTCGGTCTCTCTAATGTCGGCGCGACATCGAGCTGCCGCCTTGAGCAGTCAGGCTGATCAGTAACCCTCTCTCCGTCATAACTCTCACTGTCGCTGCCCTCGCTCGATGATGAGTCCGTGGAGGCTACGCTACTACCGCCACTGCTTCCCTTCCTACCCATGCGGGTCAGTCTCTTGCAGAAACACCACAGGTCGTCGCACGCGTTATTTTCCATCCGATTCAGCGGCGGCTTCTCGGATGCGTCCTTCGAAGTGGGAGAATCGGCAACGGTAACGCCGGGTAATTTCAACCCCACCCTTGCCAATTGCGCCATCGTCCATTGTAGTGCGAATATGACCATGGGGAGCAGGGCGGGATATGGGATGCACAGCCCCGCGATGCATATGCCGCACATGATTGAATATTATTTATAATAAAGTAACGGGGGTTTGATCGTCGATTAAAATTAAGAGCCCTGATGGTCGGTCGCTCCAATTTAAAGAAAGCGGCGAGTGATCCGATGTCGATCGTGACTCTTGTTCATGCCCGTCTCGGCGGGAGCAAGACGACACGATGTGATTATTTACTTTAAGCATCGTCTCGTATTTACAATTATTTTTTAGTGTCCGCGCGATTGAAATCGTGAATCTTACTTAAGTATTCAGTCCTTAAAATATCTGGTGAGACAGATATGACTGAGAAAAAAATGTGATGGTGGTCATTTTTGTGGTCTTTCGGAGGAGAAGAAGAATTTTTGATTTCTAGAGCCTGGCCCTTCGACGACGCCGCAATCGTGAATCTACTAGTGTATTCATGCCCTCGAAATATTTGGTAAGACACACATAATGGAAGGAATGACAGACATAATAGAAACAAGTTATCGTGGTCATTTTTGCGGTCTCTCATTCTCAGTCACAATCCGGGTTTCAGTGCCGGACACGAAGGAGAGGAAGTGAAGAGGCAAGGTAGGCCGGCCCTTCGACGACGCCGCAATCGTGATAAATATCTTCCGATGGCAACGACGTCGCCCGTCGCAGAAATCCAACCATGCCATCCCGAATCCAAAAATGCGAACAGCTGAACCGATACGTACTCGCAATATTCGGCTTACTCGCCGTCATGGCAGTCTCCACACTCGTGGCGATTCGATTTCCATACGTCGATATGAATGCGCAGGCACAATTGGATGCTGAAAACTCTGTCTTAGTTCGTGATTCGCATGATTCTGGCATCGATGTCACGGGTGGTGTTGGAGGTGGAGCGGTCGAGCATGTCGCCAACGTCGAGACTGTCGATGTTGGTGACGGGGATAGTTCTGGCGGTGGTAGTGCAGGAGTTGAAGTTGATATTCTCGTCTATGATGCTCCTGCGGAAAAAAGTGATATCGACGAAAATCAGAGCGATGGTAACGCCGAAACGGTGAGTTAATAAATAGCCCATGCGTGTTTTGAGCCTTGACCAACACCCGCCTCCTAACCAAGTTGAATCTCTTTTCGATTATCCGCCTTTAGACGTCCATCGAATTTGAGAATCAAGTGTCATCTGCCGTCGTCAACGGCAACGTTGAAGATGATTCTACCGGTTCTGAAATGTTATCGACTAGCGAGAATGCGTCGACAACTATCAGCACGGGAAATTCAACTGTCAATACTATCGATGATGGATCTAACATAACTGAAAGCGAACAGTTTAATTTTGGAGGACTATTTTCTGATACTGAGCTAGATCAGCTAGAAACACTGAACATATCTGCATCAATAGGGGGTGGGCGTAAAAAATGAGGCATGCACATCGTGATCACGACCTTTAATCTTCCGATATGGGTAGTCGAAGCACGTGAGACTACACCAAAACCATTTCCGTCACTCTGGTTCAGCACTTTTACACGAGTCTAATTTGTTTGCATTTGGAGTTGATAAAGTGAAAAATTTAGCGGGACAGATGCGATCGATAACGCAAATGTATAGATATTGTTAACCCTGAAGAGATTGTTCGATAAAATGTAGTCAAACGTTACTTTGGATTGCCGAAGGGGCTATGTAGATAATAGAACTCAAATTACAACAAAATTATATTAGTTCTAACAACTACTCTAAGAAATGCGACGCATACTAGTGCACCGCAAAACGCAGCCTTCGACGGCCAATCTACTTATGACCACTGCCGCTCCCAGGCTCTTTCGTAAACATAAACACCGCGTATCTTCCAATACGCCTCCTTTAATTCATCGGGGTTGCTTGCCACCCACTCATTGCATGTTTTGAACTTTTTGAATTGCTTAGGACAGTCCATGAAGTATCGATTTCCGGCCACGCTGCCGCAAAATGCCAGGTTGATCACTAAGCGCATATTACGGAAGTGCGAAGCGGGGCAGTTGGTTCCATCACCTGGCGGAGAAAATATAAGGATTAAGAGAGTTGTAAGTCGCCGCAGATAACCTCCGAGCTCAGGCGCGATAGCCAAATATAAATGATCCTAACACCCACTTACCGATAGGAAAATGACCATATGGTAAACCCCACTGATTCGTATCCGGCGCCACTCTCGTCTCGACGTCTGCATTCGTTGCAGTTCGCAACGCAGCCCGTAAGTTACTAGGCACCCTCCCATGAGGACTGAACACCCACGTCCGTATATGTCGATTGGCGGGATCCCACTCCAACGCGTATACGCCGCCCCCATTCGCGTTCAGGGGCATGCCCAGGCTACGTCCCTCGAGCTTAACGTCGGTGGCGACACAGCCCTGATTGATCCACTGATGCGGATCGTAAACGAAGCAATTCTGCGCATATCGGAAGGTCATGTCGGGGATGCCGGTTTTCCTATTCGGTATGCCCACGGCCGTGTCCCAACTGCCGGTCTTGCTCCCCTCCGGAACGTCGTCCATCTGACATTCCTTCGTAGCGTGCAACGCCGTCTTGGCGGTGTCCTGGTAGCTCACGCCCTCGACGATGTCGATCTCGCCATTGACGGGCCAATTGGCCTCGTCGGTGAGCCAGAAGGCCGGCCACGTGCCGCATCCCGCGGGCATGTGACGAAGGTCGATGATGAACAGTCCTCGATTGAACCGACGCAGGCCCTCAAGTCTTATGGAATTCCGCGGACCCTCCGGTGTGGGACTCGAGGAGATGATAACGAACGTCTCGGTGGGGATGCCGGTGTTGTTGCCGTCGTCGTCGGGGTTAAACGGCTCGAGTTTCGGCGGTGGACTGTCGCTAATCGCGTCCTGGCCTCGTAGGGTATCCAATGTCGCGACCTTCATCCTCTCCTCGGCCATAGACTCGTCCTCGTTCGCCCTCTTCGTCGCGGCAGCCGTCAGATCGCTCGCGTTCATTCCCAAATCGTCGGCCTTGAGCCTACTCAGCTGGTCCAAGAAAGCCAGGTCCTCCGCCAACCAATCCACCTCCCCCCGCATGTCCCCATCCTCGTATATTTCGATCATGTGCCCCTCGGGGACCACCTCGGTCACCACGTCAATTATCCCATCCCCCTCCCCGACGTCGCGCGAGACGTATGTGATGTATCCATTGCTACCCGCCGAGTCCTTCCCGGCGTAGAAGTCGTAATAGTTCCAAAAGTCGTGACCCTCCTGGGCCTCGAGTATGCGGTATTCGCCGACCGGCTGGAGGGGAGGACCGGCCGCGAGGGCTCCCAGTCCCAATAGAAGAGCCGCGACGACGAGTGTGAGGACGAAGACGGCGATGACCAACGTGCATATCACGCGGGGCGGGAGCATGACCATCCCGGGGGGGGGGGCGAAGTCCCCCCCCCCTCCTCCCCCGTCGCCCTTCTCGATCTCAGCGTGGGACGGCAGGCGGGGGAACCCCCCCCCGCTCCCCCGTCGGATGGAGTCGCGCAATTTGGTCGTCGATAGTCGCACGCGATCGGATAATGGCGATGACGAGGGGGATGATGCTCCCGCGATTCTCTCACCCCCTCCACCGGCATCATCGCCCCGACCGGGCCAAATGACAGAGACGGTCCTCGATAGCAATTCGAGGTCCCTCGCCGATACCGGACCATCGTCGACTCCGATTCCACCGACCAGCCCGTGGTCGCTTGCGAACATCCCCCCCGACGCATCGTCGCACTCGTAGTCGATCTCCGCCCTCCCCCCGAACGGACCACGCGAGTCGTCGTCGTCGTCGTCGTCGTCAAGGCAGTCCTCGACCAATCTATCGGCGCGGGATTGTATCGCTCGTATCTCGTTGCTCGTCATCGTCGACCTACGGAGGGATGACGCGCCATCGTTACGGGGCTTCGGCGCATGCCGAGCGGTCGACGAGGACGACGCGAGGAGGGAGGATCGCTCGTGCTCGTCGTCGTCGGGGGAAAACATCATCGTCTCGATGTGTTGTTAGGCACATTCGTTCCGCGCGTGTCACCACTGTGCGCAGAGCTGCGCAGAGTGTATCATAGTAGCATAAAATAGGTACTTAAGGTATTGGAGCGATCCCAAAACTCTTTTTATGATTTGCGGTCCAAAACACACCCAAAAAGCTGAATTCAGCTGATTTTGATAATTCTTATATTCCTCTGAAAACACGCCCAGTACAATATATTATTTTATCAGCGAAACAAGCATAAAAAGAGCTTTGGCTTCATAACATAAAAAGATATTTATTTTTTATGCTGCTTCTCTGGAGAGCAAAGCAAACGAGAGTGGCGGAAACAATGTTTTCTAAGATTTTTAGTGAGAGGAATTCGACCAAAACAAGCAAATACTATTTTTAGTACTATTTTCTAGACAATTTTTGTATGAATGCACCATCTAAAAGCCCCCCCCCTTTGCCCCATCCCCTGTTCACAAGTCGTCATAATCATCGCCATCGCTGCCTTTTCCTTGTCCAGCATATTGGGTTTGATTGATATCCTCGAACGTCGATCCATCCTCATCCGCGTTCTCCACAGACATTTGTTCGACCGTAACCGCACGCCTTTTGCCTGCACCTGTCTCCACTGGGAAGCCGATCTCGTTGGTTGGGCCCAAAGGAGGAGGAGATTTTCGTTGGTTGCGGCCACCGCCGTTGCCGCGACCACCACCGGAGCTGCGAATACCACCACCACCATTGCGGCCACCCACCGCCGCCGCCATCGTGGCCGCGCCGCCGCCACCGCCACCACCAAGGACATGACCACGGCCACCACCACCATTGCCGCCAAAGCCGCGGCTTACAGCACCACCATAGCCACCACCGCCCCCACCATAGCCACCGCCAATGTTGCTGCCACCGCCGCCACGCATGGCAAATGCACTGGGTGGCGGTGGTGGTGGTACACTACCAAACCCCCTGGAGGTGCGCGTCGGGGACTGGTCGATGACAATGTCATCGCCTCTCACTGCGCTCGTGTGCTGCTCCTCCCTGCTCATGAAGGTCACGCGCAGCATGGGAATCTGCTGGTGCAATGTTTCAGCAGCGTAGAAGCGCGGGCGGCTCATCCTGTAGGAGAACAAATTATCGCAGCCATTTTGCCACAATATCCCAAAATGCGGGTTGGGGTTGCAAGCAAAAGGGAGACTGTACTCACTCCCCTCCGACCACACATTCTCAAAGTCAGTGCCAACGTCTTGTGCGACGACGTTGACGGTCTGACGAGTACTGGCGATGATGGCAGATGTGTCGCCATGCGTAGGATCAAACTCAAAAACGGCCCTGTCGGCGGCGTTGAGGAAGGTGGGGTGAACTCGAGTCTGGAGGAGGAAGGCTTGCCCGCTTGGGATAATTGTCGCACGAAAGTTGTCTTTGTGCTGACTTGTGACGTGGAAGTCACAAATCACACTGCGATGGCCATTTTGCAACCACTCCGTCACGTGCATAAGCATGTGGTAGCGCTCGTTGAACTCGTAACGCGTGACTGCATCGCCGACAGACAGCTCTCTCATCTGGTCTTCAAGCGGGAACTCAGCTTGGGCGAAACGAACAGGTGCCTGCGCTGGAATTTGGTCTTCTTCTGCTACTGCTTCATTTGCTGCGAAAACTGGCACTGCTGGCGCTGTTGGCGAAGTTGGCACTTGAGAAAGGAAACACATGTAGAACAACGCGAAAGTTAGTAATCAAATTCCCCCGTTACAAAAGCACACCATACCTAATCTACTTACGTCTAGCCCCTCTGAGCCCTAAATCTGTTTCGTACTTGATGAATTTCCCCCGCATGCGTTGGATTGCGGCGTTCCTCCCTTGTGCGCCAGGAGTAATGTAGGCGGGGAAGTGTTCCTCGGTGATTTGGAACAGGTAATCAGGATTGCGGTTCCTGTAGTCCACAATGTTGTTCCGAATGAGGTCTTGTAGGTCCTCTTCCTGCTTGCTGCTCCAGCTACCAGAAGGTCGGTTAACGGTGTTTCTCATGGAGTGATTTTTATGAGAGAGATATTATTACCCTGCAACCCCGTCATGGTTATGTGTGTGTGTAGCACATGTTGTAACGTTTCGCATGTTTTTATTCCCGTGCAGTCAATTTCCATCGTGTTTTTATTCCCACGCGGTCGATTTTCATCGTGCCATTAAATGTTAAAAATTGTACGTAGGAATAATACAAAAAATATCAAATGTTAAACGCGTCATCGGTTAACATCTAATATTTTGTTTAACATCTAATATCACTTTCAATATATAATATTTTTAGTATTATTCCTACGTAGAGTTTTTAACATATGAAATAACATTTAACATTTAATATCGATTTTAACATCTAATAATATTAGTTGTCATTGTGCGTTATGGACGCACAAGTCAACATCAATCTCTTTTTAAGAGTGAACAGAGAAACGGCGTGGTGAGCGGAAACTGGTGGAAACCCATTGCCACACCACCACGCCGCCATCCTCGTCCACCACCATCGCCACCCCATCACTGCCACCGCCCCGTCCTCGTCAAGCATCCAGTGCCGCTGCCAATGCCACTGCCGCCGTTGTTATGGTAAGTTTTTTTAGTTCCTTGCCGGTCGTTGCGGGGGGGAAAGGAAGGGGGCAGGGTGAGCGGCAGGGCCACACGGTGGCGGCGGCGCCTATCGCAAACCAGGTCCTGGCGGCCAACTTGGGGACAAGTGATGCGCTGCTCCCGTGCGAGGCGCTGCTCCCTGTCGTCACCCTCCCCCGCTCGCCCCTGTCCGTCGTCGCCGCCGCCGTGCCCGTCCCTGTCGCCCGTCGCCGCATATGTGATGTTGGTTTTCAAACGGTTTCCCCTTAAAAGGTACCGTTCTAATGAAGCTGTGGTAGCGTTGGCTGTCAGAGGTGACGGACGATGGGGAGGGGAGGTGGGATGGGGGTATGGTGGTATGGTGGTATGGTGGTATGGTGGTTGGAGGGGGGGGGTCGGTGGTGTCGTGGGCGGATTTTGGTCGACCCGCACGCGGAATGACTGCTCTCACAGTTTTTTGTTACGTCGTATTTTTTTCTGCAACTGAAATCAGGTGACTGTCAAAGAAGAATACGTGACCGGGCAGAAGGTGATGGGTCGGGCAAGCAGAAAGCTTGGGAAGCTGCTCTCAGGCTCACCCGAGGACCTGCGCTTTCGAGCGTTTTTTGGCGTGTCGGCACAGGTCGCGGTCACGGCCTGGAGTATGATGGAGGACCACAGTGTTCTCCCCCCCAATTCCAAGTTCGTCCATTTTTTGTGGACACTTGCATTCATGCGGACATATCCCGCAAACAATACCACTCTCTCACATTTGCTGGGGGGGAGCAACCCCAAGACGATAAGCAAGTATGTGTGGCCGTTCATCCGGTCACTTTTTGAGTTGAACGAAACAGTGGTGAGCATTTTTTGTTTGATTGTTGCTTTTCTGACCTTTCATTAAAACTGACATGTCTTTGAGCTGTTTGTTCAGATTCAATTTGATAACAGGAAGGTGGGAGACGTCAGAAACGACTGCTTGCTGTCGGTCGACGGAACCGACTTCCGGATCGAAATGGGTTATTCCAAACCATTTTGGAGTTACAAGTTTAAGAAGAGTGGTCTTCGGTACGAGGTGGGTCTGTGCATCTTGACGGGAGACATTTGCTGGTGGAGTGGGCCTTATGCCCCAGGGAAGTGGAACGACCTGGCAATTTTCCGGGACAGTCTTCAATTGATGTTGGAGCCTGGAGAGCGGTGCGAGACGGATAGGGGATATCAAGGCTCCGCCCCAACCCACGTCAAATGTCCGGGTGTTCTGTGGGCAGACCCTAACACTGCAGAAATGCAGCAGAGGGTTTGGAGCCGGCAGGAGACCGTCAACGAGCGGTTCAAGAACTGGGCGATTTTGTCGACCCCATACCGTCACAACTTGTCAGAGCACCAAACAGTTTTTGGTGCCATTGTCGTTCTTACCCAGCTTTCTTTTGCGGCCAATCCTTTGTTTCAGGTAGAATATTAATTATTAGATAGAGCAAATATTAAAGATTAGATGATACCGGCTAGATTCTTTGTCTTACATTGGTACCTTACACAATATTCACCAGCAGAGTAAGAGGGCCTCTGCTACTCAACTATGAACATAATACTCCGTACAGAGAATACAAATAATGCTAATTAAATTTCATTTGTCAAGCAAGGAGAGTAGAGCACAGTCTAATTTGTTTTCTAACTCTATTTCCTCTGCTCTCTTTTGAATGATATAGGTTCCCTATGTAAAATATTAACGCAAATAGGCGCTACGACAGGGTCAAACACAACTTCAAGTTAGGGCCAAAATGAATCGGCTGACGGAGCTGACTACTCGAAGCCATCTACGAAGCCTCCAACACATGTCTATGATGGCACTGTTGACATACCCAATATCCTGGGTTACAAGAGCAAAATAGTCTCGTGCTTTGCCACATCTCATCCGGCAGTGGTACTGTTGGAACTTGTACTTTGCAGTGCAAATCCATCGCCCATAGCAAAACTTCTGAGATCGTGTACCGGCCCTTCAACAAGAATCTCACCTGCCTCATTCTCCCGCTGAAGGAAAGGGTTGTTGATCATCTGCCATGCAAGATCGCGCCGGAATTCGAGGAGAGTCGGGCATCCATTGGGGTTCCGCCTGAAGACAAAGTACCTCAAGGAAAGGAATGCATTCACTTCTGTGAGCGCGAGGATGAATGAAAACACTCTTACCGGCCAACGAATGGTACTCCATGCATCTTCAATCGATGGAAGAGCATGGCAAAGGTTGTTATGGTCATCGATCGCATGTCGATATTTGAAGTGCCAATCTACCGGGAAGGGATATTTGAACGTTGTCGTCCGCTCGACTCCATTCACCTTCCACGTCCACTTCGTCTCCTTGCAGGTGTTATCACTCAACAACTGCCCGCCCGTTGCCATGAGCTTCATGACATAGTTGGGTTCTTTCATGCCCCATATGTTATATGGGACTCCACTGTGCGTACCCGAGATTGCCGCCGACTTGCCGACGTTCAGTTGACCAATATGCTGATCCATGGCGTCGCCTGGAACCAACGCCGGCCAGTACCGACACTTCTTGATGAGGGCACATGCAAACACACCCATCTTCTTCAGCTCGATGAGGGCATTAAGGACGCAAAAGCCAGAATCAAGGATAACATACTTCCCTGTGCCGAAGTAGCCCCTTAGCATGCGTAGGAGCAGGCCCGTCATCTTCCCACCCCTGTCATCGAAGTCAGAAGTTCGTCCCTCCTGAGGTGCATCTTTCCCCTCCACAATCTCGATCGAAAAAAGAATCCCCGACTTCGCACAGCACGCCGTGTAGTACTCATTCCCAAAGGGATGAGGTTTTCGGGGACAGAACACCCAACCCGGACAAGTCCAACGGTTATGCCAAATACTCATTGATTTGTCCAGGCAAATCGCCCAGCAACTCGAGAAGATCGTTTGCATCCGACAGTTGAAGGCGTTGATCATTGTCCTTACCTCCCAGAATCGGTCCTTGTACGCCGGAGGAGCGGCCGATGTGAAGCGCAGTTCTTTTGTGATGAGATCAAACCTGCACTGAGACATGAAATCGTTGAACCTGTAGGGGGGTCTGTTCTCCTCGGAGTTCAACACCGGCTCCTTCATGCTCCAGAATGAAGCCTTGGGCCAACCGGAGCATGAAGCCATCAGCAAACGCAGCCCCAAGTACCGTACGAATTCGCCGAACGTGATCCGAGCATGGTTGTCAGCTTCCAAGGCAGCATTTGTTGCCGCGAGAAGTTGGTTAGTCAACAAATCTATGCATATGAAATGGAGGAAGACGTCAAGGTATGACTTGCCGATGGGGGTCCATCCACTTTTGAATGACGGCTCCTCGAATTCGAGGTTCCTTTGATGGCCGATCCCGTCCCACCCCCATGTCTGTCTCGGATAGAGATAGGCATTGCTTGGTGCCGGCACATCGGGTCGAGGGATGTTTTCCTCGTCAGGTTCGTTATCATCGTCGACAAAAAATCCTTGCTGACAAATGAAGGCAATATCTTCCGCCCGGTTCCTTGCATCGAAAATTGCAGGATTGATATCACGGGCCTCGAAGTCACCGCCCTCTGTTGCAGGAGGGGGACCTGGTGCCTCCCCGTGGTCATCGCTCCAAATCTTGTCCGCGGGGCCCTCCGCCAAGACATGGCCTGTGCTGTACCTCCAAGCAGCATGGAGTTCAACGCCAGGGAACGTTGGACTGGAATAAAACACCGCCATGTAAGTGCTGGTCCCTCTGGTGTGCCAATCCTTCCTCACGGCCACCAGATCATCAAGCCGCTGGCAAGCCTGCTTGTTGGGGAAGCGCTCGGCAACTGCCTGCGAGGGGCGGAGCATGCTGAGGAGCACAGAGACCGTGGCTCCTTCGCCGAGCCGGAGCTTCGCTCGTGCCATCGTCGGGGCTGATTTGTGACGATCGAGTCGTCTCCGGTTCTACGGTAAGAGTACGAATTCCTACGTTAGGATTTTGGCGAGGACACAAAAAACGATGTGGTCTCTGAAATCCGTCCGACGATGATGAAAAAAACTACGATAGTGCGTTTGCAAAAATGGAAATTGACCACCATAACCCCCGAAAACTCGCGAATCCAGTCACCTCCCTACGCAGCGGACATGGGGCAACCTCCCATATTCCACCCCGACGCCTGAATCGAAGAATTGACGGAATGGGGCCACTGCGTCCCTGAGCTGAATTCAGCTCTTTTGGCTGAATTCAGCGTGGGTGCCTCGCGAACCGATATTATTATTGTGTATGATCAAATTTGGTCTGTCCTACGCCGGAAACCAACGAATACAATCCCACAAACATTCCCGCGCAGCATCATCATGCCTCAAAATTCGCTCGCGTATTTTTTGTGGGACAGCCACACTTCCAAACCCCATCGCATTAGTGCAATCCGGAGGCCAATAGGAGAGATAGCCTCTTCACCATCGACGAATTCATTCACCAATGGCCGATTTCCAGTTCAGTAATTTTGGTGAGTGGATTGATTCGGGTCATCTGTTTTCCAATGTGCGGCTTTGTTGGGGAATGTGTTATCTGATGACATTTGTGATATTCGTGGGGGGAATTACGGGCGTCAATTTAACGTGTCCATGCAATCATATCAACTGTTCCTCTGCGTGGGAATAATATTTGTGACTCATGCAATTTATTCTTCTCGGAACCTTCTTCTCACTTGGACTTATCTTTCGCAGACGCGTTCAAGGACGCCGCTGATGAGCCCGGTGCTTCCCAGGGAGACAAGGTTCACGTTCGTGTTCAGCAACGGAATGGAAGAAAATGTATCACCACCATAGCTGGTCTTGCGGACGATCTGGATATTAAGCGCATATGTAAGGCATTTAAGAAAAATTTCTCGTGCAACGGAGCCGTTCAAAAGGATGAGGACGAAAAAGAGGTTATTCAGCTGAGTGGCGATCAGAGGACAAACGTGAAGGAATTTCTGGTGGATCAGGAAATTTGTCATTCTGATGCTGTTGTATTGCACGGTTTCTAAGGCTCTTACTGGCTTCTTTTGCTGTAGATAAGAATGTACAATCTTGTCTTGCTTTTACGTCTGTGTGGGCATTCCTTGATTGGGATGAACTACTTCTAGTCTGAAATGGAACTATTTAATACATCATCTTTCGTGAGAATATTTGACAGAGTCAACCTATTTCTACTCCCGAGCATCTAAAGAAACGAAGTATTATACGAGAAGCCCATAATAATTGAGTTGGAAAGCCAAGGAAGCCGAATGGACCAAGCATAACCTGCTATGTAAAATGTAGAGCCACGTTGAGAAAAACTACCAGCCAAATCTGGCAAAGCGATATTGGGATTACGCATTCAAGGCAGAGATGAATAGATGGTTCTCATTACATGTCTAAGTCACACCTCCTGTGCAGAAAACATTCAAATAGCAGTGATAATTCATGTATCAGATAATTCTATTGTGGGTCTCGTTTGTTTCCAATTTGGACTTCTACATCATTATTTGATGCATCTTTGGCTAATACAATTTTATCATCGAACACGAGTCCAGCGATCGCATCTGGCACTTCGCCCTGAAATGAAAGGTCTCCTAAGTTTTCGGGATCGTCATCTTCTCCGTTGCCAAGGATCGGCGATCGGAGTTCTTTACGTTCAGGCCCGCGACAGTACAGTCCGCAAGAGGGTTGCTGGTATCTTCACGTGGCATTCCACATGCCACTAGTCGGAAAGCCTCCTTCTCAAACAGCTTGCGCACGTTGTTGGCCTTGTGTGCGTCCATCTCAAGCTTAGTGCCATCGATACTCTCAAAAATCCAGATGGGTCGCAATACTCGTTCTCATCGTTATCCTTGTACTAGATAATATCATGAAAAAAGGGATATGAAAAGATACGTTGTGCGTGATGGTTTTCTCATAAGGCGTCCTCCTCGCACCCAACAAGAGGATCAAATTCAATCGATGTCCACTCGACAGGTGGACAAATTTTTAGATCGTCGTCACCGCCTGACTGCGTGCCATCTTTTTCAATAGTATCAACATCGGCAGGCACTTTGGATGTATCCACGCGGACAAAACGGCAAGGTTTAGCTTCATTGTCGCACTTGATATGGGTACCGCTTGCTTTGAGAATCTTGTTCAGGATCGGTACGATCGATCCAGCAAAAATGTAGCGCTGAGAGAGAGATTGGGAAGTGGAAGTTGTGAGCTCAGATTCCAATAAACTCGCAGAGGACAGATGACTATAATAAACTCACTTCCTTGTGTCGACTTGGGCAAGAAAATTGGTATTCCTCGCCGGCAGAATTCCCTTCTCCAAATAGTCATGGCTTGGTCGACCCTCACCGAGGAGGCCAGATGTCCTTTCATCAGCTTTTGCCTGATATTGAATTTTGATTCAGTCATCCTGCGCATGTTTGGTCGAATCACTATACAAGAATCACTCAGCGCGCCTATTTGGGACCGCAAGAACACGACGAGATGAGGATGCAATTTGTGACAAATGTAAGCAAGTGTGCGCCTAGTCACGTACCTCCAATTATGTTAAGAACATTTTGGGTGTCACTGTTTTTTTCATATTCAGGCTACATGTGAGAGTCAATTCTTTTCATATCATCATTCAAGTGTTCGTGGTACTTTTTATTACCAACAGATCGACCATCTTTGATGGCATGTACCCGGTTCAGCGAGATGCCTACAACAGCCTGTTAAGATGTTGCACATCATCATGGAGCGGGTATCTTTGGCTATTGTTGTAGAGCCGTAAGGTTTCAAGTTATCCTTCCGGTAACTCTCACCATCCTCACCATCGATAGCTGCAGTGAGCTGCTCATCGATATTCTGACGGATCGACCCGGTACGACGTTGCTTCTATTGTTGATAATACAGCTCGAGAGCGCGCCTGTATATCATCTCATCCCCCTCGGTCATCTTCCTCACCAACCCTCGCAAGTCTTCATCGAAGGTTTCCGAGTCCGGCGGCGCAAACTCGATCGCCTCGTCGACGACCTCACGATCGGCAGGACCCGACGAGACAATGACCCGCGTCGCGCTCCTTCTGCGATATCCATCCTCCCCGTCGATCGCCATCGATGACAACCTCTCCAATGCCCTCTCTAGCGCGTCATATCGAGGATGGCCGACGCAGCTCCTACGAACGACGTTACCGAACCGTTCCACGGCGCCTCGCACGTCCGATTGAAGTCCGACTATTACGTACCGTTCGAGATTGCGCAATGCCACCCTCACGTCCTTGCTCTTTGGATCTAGAAATTGCACGTACGCGTTGTCGGCGGCGTTTGAGCAAGATGATAGGTATTCCCTAAGCATGTTTTGATATATTCTCGTGTCATTGTGGATCGATGCAATCCTCCTGGCCTCGACCACCTCTGCCTGCCAGGCCATCAGGGCGGTGGTGCCATGGGTCGACGTCGAATAATGCATCGGCGGCGACGAAGACGACGACGACGACGATGACCACAACGACGATGATGCCGGGAGGCTGCACTTCTCGACATTTCCGGGTAGGCCGGCGCCGTACCTGATGCCGTAGTGAAAGCTGCTCAACAGCCGTTCCACCGGCTCGCGAAATGTCGCGAATACCATCGGCCGATGCGGCAGCACCCACCCGAGCAACGACGTGTCCAATCCCACGTGCGTGTTCGACGCAGGCCCGGACGCGTGATGCACGACGATGCGTCGATCGGGACGACGACGACGAATGTCCGTCCCTCCCCTCCTGGATGCCCCCCCCTCGAAGATCGCCCCCCCCCCCCTCCGCGCGTCGCGTCCCTGCCTCGTCTTGCCACCATGATACGGACCGCCGGGACCGTAATCGAGAATCGACGTATTCGCATCGTACTCGTAGCAATGCGTTCTTGGACCCATCTTCTCCTCCGTTGTATTGGTTAGACACCTGGCGGGCGTAGGAGTTGGCGGACGACCTCCTCGATATCCCCCCCCCCCCTCCTCCCACGAGCGTCGGCACCCGCCCGGACCGAGCACGCACGTGTTCGGTGCATTCATGACGTTCGTGAATAATCCCGACGCCGACATCAGGGGACGAACGAACACATGGGTGACGCTCGTGCTCGCGGTCTTGGGCATGCGAAGCCAGTAGAGCGAGCAATCGTACTCCCTCGTGACGATGGAGTTGGCATCATCCCCCCTCGACCCGTCGTCGTCGTTCGCCGCGCCTCTCATGGGCGTTGTTGACTTTTCGCGATGTTCGACATCTGAATGAATGAACGGATGACGATGGACGAGGCCTATGTGGAGCATCATGGAAAGGAGGATGACGATGGCGGCGTGCATCGACATCCTTGAGCAATTATGACGAACAGGATACGGCCATGACCGTGGGGAGGAGGCTCGTGTAAGCCACATAGTGGATTGGAATTGAGAGCATACCATAATATCATATCAGACACCCTGCCCCCTGCCGGCCCAGAGATAGATACGTACATACTACCCTACTCCGGAAGTCCTCGAGGTATCCAAGGAAATGTTGTTGCGGACGAGAAAGTACCATACATTCCCATTGAGGGTTTATCGACGGAGCACGTCATTGTCCTTCCTCACCCGCGTCTGCATCATCGTCGGTCGACGAGCGAGTGGACGAGTGGTTAGGTCGACCACCCCTCCCCCCCAAATCGTCGCCGCCGACGAAAATGCTCATAGAAGTTGATTGTTACGTTTCATACGTCGCGCCCACTGCATTCGAAAATAATGAACGCCATCGCCGTCGCCGCCTCCGTTCCAAAGGGTGTATGTATTTTCTGGCGTCACGCCAGCAAAATCTGCTGGCTTTTATGTTCTTGCTGGCGTGTCTTTTTTTTGAGACGCACCGGCAATTTTTTTTTAGGGTTAATAACAAAAAACATCAAACGATGAAGGCTAAAAACCAACGCGCCCGCACCAAAAAATCAAGGATATTTTGTGTCCCTGTGTGGCGCCGCCACCGCGGCGCCCACAACAAAAATGTGCGGCGCGCGGAATTTTACCGCCGCCGCCACAAAAAAAACAAACACGAGTACATTTTGGGTTTTCGACGGTGCGGTATGAATTCATGGTTTTTGTATGAATTCATGGTTTGTTCGATGGGGTCGCA
>JALLBA010000010.1:994-45325 GCA_036939675.1 Cyclostephanos invisitatus | reverse complement strand
GAGCAGCGGGCTCCCTCGCCGAGACAAAGTGTTGCCGCCGGTGCCATCGTCGGAGATAAATTGTGACAAGATCTTCCAAGACCAGTACTGATTCTACGTATTCCTACGTTAGATTTTTGGCGAGGGGGAGTTGTGGTTGTGAAACGGAGATTTTTTATTTTTTTCGACCATGACAATAACCCATAGCACTGCCGAAGAACAGCAAATTCACCCCCAAAACCATGATGATCATTGGCGCCCTTAAGTTCGGGGGCTCGCAAGACGATGTGCGACATGCCGATATGCTGGGGGCTGACGGCGTCCGATGCAACCAGTACAAAACGGGGGCCGACGGTTGTACTAGAACAAGCATTAAATACTTAATCAAGTATGGGTGCTTCGGTAACCTATCTACTTCACAAAAAAAGAGAGGAAAAATAATTTTATATTCTAAACAGTATTCTTGTTAAAGACGATAGTAATCTACTTTTGATTCAAAAACGAAATGAAAATCTCGTGCCCCCTGCTGTTCTTGGCAACTTTTTGGGCATCTTCCAGATAATCTAGATACATTGGTCCTTCTGCATTTGCATTCTCATCATCTGGATCCCTTGGAATTAGCAGCGGGTACCACTCCTCGGGACCTATGAACTGGTTTTCCTCCATCTCACCAAGGCGCATCTTGACCCTGTTCCTGGCCAAGACAAACGCGATGCTCAGATCTTCCATGTCGTGATTACCCCACAAGGAGTGTTCTTCGTAAATTTCGCAACGGAGGTTGTGGCCGAATTCCGAGTTGAGATTGTGAACCAACCAAGACGAATGCACGAAATTGAACGGGAACGAATTAAGTTTAGGTCGAATGAAATCTTGGTAATTTGGCGACCGTAGCACTTCGCTGCGCGTATAATGTGTTGCCTCTTCGTAGAATGACACTTGAGCCCGAATGTCCTTTGTCTCTGCAATGCCATTAGACTTCATAACAAATCGTGCAACATCCTTGACATTGCTAGTGTCATGATGTTTTGTATACTGGGCAGTAAACAGGACAGAATGCCGTTGTGGTTGAGGTGGGAGCCAGATATCTTTATTTTCTCCCGTAATTTTATCGACGATTGTTTTCTTCTCGTGCTTCTTTCTTGCAGGTAAATCCATGTGATACATTACACCCACCGCTTGGTCTGTTGTCAGAATAATACGTTCATGATTTATGTACATTGCCTTTTCCACGTTTTCGTCGAAGAAAAGAGAAGGATTGAGTTTTGCCAGGGACCTTACATATTCAGACATGGTATGTTCAGTGCCCGGGACCGTTACAACAATCCAATGTCCGGCCTTTCGCGAACCATTCCATTCAATTACTGGAGTCTTCATGTTCAATTCGTTTTCGTATGTCTTTATTGCCAGATTACTTGAAGCAGACACGAATGCAATCTTGCAGAAGGACTCTTCCCATCCTTTTCTTTGGGATACGGCTGATTGTCTGCGGAGAGAATCCAATTTAGTCCGCAGATCGACTGTATACAGTACGAATTGACATGATTCGGTAATTTTTTTGGACGTTTCAATTACTGCATCCCAAGGAGATGATGAACACAATGCAGAACCCTTCCATCGGCAGCCCGAGGCACACGGTAAAGCATGGTACGATAAGGAGTTCAAGCTGTCTTTGATGAGGCTTTGTAACAACGGAAACGACGGGGTGGAAGAAGGAATGCCATATGGATACATTTTCAATATTTGCCATGCTAGCATCGTTTTTGTCCCTTCGTGTAGCAATGTCTTGTGCGTCCACCCGAGGAGGTTAAGATTGCGCTCGCTGTCATGAGATGAAAGACCAGAACTATGAACCACTGGCGCAAGAGCCGTATCGGCAATAGGCCAAGTCTCCTCAGACTGATGATGAGGAGGAATATGACCTTCAAGTCTTTCTTTTAGCTGTTTCATACTCGCAGTCATAGTTGATCCAATTCTCACTAGAGTTGGACCGTTGGTATCGATAAGAGGATTCTTATAATCCCTCTTTAACTGCATTGCTGCCACAACTGCTGATGCCACGTCATAAACAAAGGCAAACTGCTCCTTCTGTTCTAAGCCGGCTCCTTCTCGCCGTGCTGCGATTCGCTGAAGTTCGTACCTATCTCTATCCCAATGAAACTTGGGCAGACCTTCAATATCCCCACCAACGGCATTTCGAATAGTGCGCTCCGTTAAATCGTTAATAAGAGAGCCCGGACGAGAAAAAGGGCCAAATATAGTTGGAACGCGAATTCCGACTGAATCGATTCCGTGGTGACGGTGATAATAAGACGCGATGACTTCTTTCAATAGGCTGGATGTACCATACACCGACGCAGGGTGTTGACCAGCAGTGCTACCCATTCCTCCAGTGCTGTGAAACAGGACGCCAGATCGTTCGGCGGCTTCGTTCGAGCTGATGTACACGACCTGGGGCTGACTTGTCGTACAACCAGCTACACTTCTAAATACCTGGTCCATTGACAGCAGGGATTCGAAACGTCTCATCAAACTTGAATTGGCGCCCTCCACGAACGCTGATGCACCATTGGTGTCTCCATAATCGATAAACTCGCCATGCCCCTCTTCCATTCCTGCCAAGTGCACAATGTGCGTAGGTGCCAGACGTTTGACCAAGTCGAACCCCTTGTCCATATCAGGATGAGGATAGATTCCAAAGACGGGCACCATTAACTGTTGGAATCCGGGCACACGACGCTGGACATATTCGTACCGTGATTCTATCATTTCGATACGTTCATGACGTGTGTTCGGCTGAGCGGAATCGATTCCTACGATGTATTCGACACCGCAAAATTCACTCAGTTGCATGATGATCTCCATCCCGAGTTGGGACAGGGCACCGGTGACAACGACTCTTGATTTGGGACCAATGTGCACCGACGGAGGATAATTATTCGGATTGAGTTGCGACGCCTCACTTGCCATGGGACCACAAATGGGCGTCGAATCTGATGTTGTCTTAAGTTCGCGACGGACATTACTGCCTTCGTTGGCAACCTGTAAGCCTCTGTGACTGACCAAGCCATTATCTTCCAACTCACGGTGTGCTGGAAGGCTCAATGTCAAACGAGGATAAGATGTCGATGTCAGGCTGGCTATATCATTCGCACCATCTGCGGTGGCTGCTGCTGCTGGAATTGATGCGTAAGCCACAGGGGGCTTAGTCCTCGCCTTACGCCGTTGCGTACGATTTTTGGACAGAGATTGGACGTGCAGCCTTTCTTCCTCCATGGAGATGATTGGGTTTTGTATGGTTGATTCTGCTGGTTCATGACCAAAATAGTAATTTATTAAATCTCCGCCAAACATAGATTCCGAGATAGAATATGGGAGACTCGTCAACCAGTCCCTTTTGGCAGAGGTTTCACTCAGGGTTAAATCATTCAGACTTGGTAAAAATCCAAAAAAGTATCCCGAAAATGCCAAACCCATTGCCGTGGTCGCGAGAAATATTTTATGTTTCTTGGTTGCATAGAACTTGGGACGGGCCGAAAAATATCCCGACAATTGAGGACGACAGCCGGTTTGGGATGGTGAGCGAGCGCTTCCGGGCGAGATTTGTAGACCGACTCTGTCAGGACTAAGACTATGATCGTCTCTCGATGGAGTGGTTTTGGTGCGACGGTGCAGGCCTTTGTGGGATGGTGACCAGCTGTTGCTAGAACCCCGACGATGAGCAGCACCATAGTGTATGAATACTCCACTGCCATTGTTTGACCAACCTTGTGGGATATCATGCAGCTCTTGACGAGCCTGCATTCCCTTGCCTCCATCTACAGCATGATTTTTGCGAAAGTGGTTTCTGTGGCGACTGGCAGAATCGTCGTCATCGCTCGGAAGGTGAAGGCGACGATTCATACCAAGAACTCCCGATGCGACCTTTTTCTTAATAGTGCGGTTCGGCAGGGGAGACGGCGGTTTGTTTTCCTCGTTTTCTTGTGAGTTGGTGGGTAGGATGATCATTTTTGTTTGATCTGTAATCGTGGTCTGGTCCGGCCACAAGTCCGTCGCAGTTGACTGTAATCACCAGCTTTCGGCAGTGGCTATCAGGCAGTGGGAATGCAGGAGGTTCACTACCATATGAGGTGCGGCTAAACTAATCCTTCCAATACATTCAAACGACTCAAGAGGCGAAAAATATTATTCCAATCGCGACGTTGCGCACCAGTTATCATTATTTGGTTTGAACATAACCCACTCGACGTTGGCTGATCCGTACGTAAATTCATACGTAATATTTTCTCAATCATTTGGGTAGGAATTAGTAGATGAAATTGTAACGTCTGGAACAATCAGGCATCGTTTTTCTTTTCTCATTTGGACGTAAGACGAGAATTCGAAAAATAATTTATCATGCCGATACGTCGGTAGCAATTCAATTCACGCCCATTTTCGGAGCCATGTAATACGTCATGTGTGACAAAGCGCGAAATTCGCATAAGGCAAAAAACTTTCGCGCAAGCTCTTCCAGAACTTCCTTTTTGTTAGAACGTGAAACGTCGTGGCAGAGAGAGAGGGAGGGGAGGGAGAGGAAGAAGTTTGCCACCACTAGATACTGACACGCGCGCTTTCAACAGGATTTTTTTTGTGAAAAAAATGAGATCGTCATCGCTTTCACACAATATTGTAATCACAAACCAACCACAACATCATCATTCATTTCCAATTACGTAATAAGGTTTGTTTCATTCATCGCGGGGGTGTTTATCCATGCTGTGTGTAAAACTCATCTTTTCTTCTTTCATCTGTTCGGATAAGACCTTTTACATCAATTATGACCTCGAACGTAGTCGATTTCGAGGACATCCTCAACAATGGCTTCTCTGATGCCAACACGTCCATCCGCGGTGTTGTTCGTGCTCGCTGGGAACGAAAGAAGCACGAATCCATCGCCAGTAACTCGGACTGCTCTGATACCGAAAACCGAAAGCCTCTCTCCATGAGCGATCGTTTCATCCCCAACCGTGCTGCCATGGACATGGAAAAGTCGTCCCACGCCATCCTATCCTTTGATGGATCCGAATCATCCATAGGTGAACGAACTGACGGTGGAGCATCCGAGGACGAGGAACACACCATCAACTCCGTCGCGTCCGACATGTCCGAGTACAAAACGTCGGTGCTTGGTATTGACGATTCCAAGAGTCGTATCCTGAGCTTCGCTGATAAGGCCCCGGCGCCCAAGGGCGATACCGTTAACAATCTTCAGGTACTTTACTCAGCGTCGACTACGTCCCGAAAGAACAAGAACTCGACGAAGCTCGTGAATCGTCACATTCCGTCGGCTCCCACCCGTATTCTCGACGCCCCCGATCTGCTCGACGACTACTACCTCAACTTGCTCTCGTGGTCGGACACTAACGTGTTGGCCGTGGCTTTATCTCAGACGGTTTACCTATGGAATGCCGAGACGGGACACATCGATGAGCTCTGCAACGTGGAAAACGAGGGGCCCGACGCTCACATCTCGAGCGTTTCGTGGATTCAAGAAGGCGGTGGGCATCTCGCCGTCGGGACGTCTTGGGTAAGCTTTTCAACTTGATCGATTGCACTATTTACTTCGGCAAATATAAGCTCATCAGTTTATTGGACATGCCATTTCAAAATAACGCACGCAGGGGAAAACTATGCTCTGGGATGTCAATACCCAAAAGCAACTCCGCAAAATGGATGGCCATTCAGACCGTGTGGGAGCCTTGTCCTGGAATCGCCACATCCTATCCAGTGGAGGAAGGGACAACCTCATCGTCAACCACGATGTTCGCATTGCAGAACACAATGTTGCAACTCTTGCTAGTCATACACAAGAAGTGTGTGGACTCGCCTGGTCACCAGATGGAATGACTTTAGCCAGTGGAGCTAACGACAACAAACTCTGTCTGTGGGACGCTACTGCTACATCTATCTCACGCCCTCGGTATGAGCTCACGGAGCATCAAGCGGCTGTAAAGGCCTTGGCCTGGTCTCCACATGAGAGGAACTTGCTCGCGACCGGCGGAGGAACAGCCGACAGGTGCATCAAGTTTTGGAACACCCAATCAGGATCGATGCTTCAATCTGTCGACACTGGCTCACAGGTCTGTGCTTTGCAGTGGAACCCATATGAGAAAGAAATCCTTTCGTCTCATGGCTTCGCTAGAAACCAGCTATGCTTATGGAAATACCCCACAATGGCCAAGGTGAAAGAACTGGATGGTCACACGGCCCGTGTACTCCACATGGCAGTCAGTCCAGATGGCTCGTCAGTCGTTTCCGCCGCAGCTGATGAAACTCTACGTTTCTGGGACGTATTTGCCCCTACCAAGGCTCACGCTGGAAAGCGCGATGCTTCTGACCTTCCCGGTAGGGCGAAAAGCAAAAAGCTCAGCCGGACCATGCAAATTCGTTGATACTCGGTTAATGAAAACACAACATCGATGCCTCCACACATATCATTCACGGACGATACCATACTTCTCATGGTCCTTCAGATCTCTTTACAAGATCGGCGTCTTCATAGACCCAAAAATCCTTGCCTGTTATTGCCTCCCCCTTCCCGTGGTGTCTCTCCTTAGCATCTTGCTATGAGCGCCAACATATCTTTTTCAATTTATTTCTCTCAAGGTTCAAGTGCGGTTCTTGTCAGAGCCCACTTTACCTTCACTTTCACGCAAAGAACCAAATGCAATTTTTTACTCGTTTATCATTTCTTCTACTCAACACTCAAACACCCAGGCAAGTCTCATTGATACGACATCATAGGTACAATAATAGGTACTGTGATGTCTATTATCTCACCTTTTGTTGCATTCCCCCCACTCTTACTTTCCGAGCAAAATTGATTATCAACGGTTGAGTGTTGGGGTAGAATAAGTACCATACGTCCACGAAAATCAATATCGATTTTCAATATTATGTATAGAAACCACTAAAATAGAGCGAAATTAATCTCAGATTGTCATAACAATCAACCATAATATATAGTGCATCGAATTAATTTCTCCTCCAGAAAGTCATAGGAATGAAGCACGAAACGATTCCCAGCGACCATGAGCCTGGATCGTTCGCTGCTTCGAAATTGCTGCTCATTTCACCTGTGTCCTCGTCGGGTGATTGAACCAGCAGCTCCATCTCGGGCTGTTCTTCACGGATGATTTGGACAAATGCATCCCCTTCTTCGTCTGCTGTTGCCCTGCGCATGAGATTTAAGCTTAGCAGGAGGCATATCAAACCAACGCTAAAGGCCACGACCAGCTCCATGGCAATAAGGACTATGACAGACGAAGCAGATATGGGAGGTCCCGACTCATACTTGAATATTTTATCAGGATGAAGGAAATCAAGAACTATGGCCGCGGTGAGCGTGGATGTCAACCCTCCCAATGACAATCCAGAGGTTGCATTGAACGCCAATGATAATCGCAGACTCTCGCTGCAATTCGTCATGTCTGAGTCGTCCGAATTCGGTAGACCGCATATGAGATTTAGTGATGATCTTTCCAGGAAGTGGGCAATACCGGTTTCCTTATTGTTTCTCAGTCCTTTTGACACTCGGTAGTTTCGCAGCATGAGCACAATCAATGCCGAGTCGTCTGACTCGTCACAACCGCCCAAGGACCACAAAGGGTAATCTCCACAATTAAATGAGTACCGTCCCGAGCGCTGCAGCAGATGCGACGACATCTGTTCGACAATTGTCAAGTTGGATAGCGGTGCCCATAACGCATCGAAGTTCGACCCGAGTGGTAAATGCAATGACTTCATGATGAAGTTGGAACCATGAGGCGCGCTTTCGCCTTCGAATATTTGATTCGCAATCGAGTTGAAAAATACCCCCTCGCGTTCGTCCCACATTCGGTGCAGCATTCCATCGCTCTGGCGCGATCGCGATGTTGCCATTTCCATGGCGTTTCGGGAAGGCTGTGCAATCGCGTGCTTGTCCGATAGGATGTGACCGATCTGTTGCAGGTCCTTATCGGCCTTTGTCAACGCCGACGTAAAGCCCACGTCAACCATTTGGAATGGGGAGGATGGGCTTCCATCGTTCGTGAAATGACCATCATCCTTCGATCGATCCGAGAGATCATTCAATAAATATAGGAGGGTGTTGTAGGCGATATCGCCTGGATAATCGAACGCGGTCTTCACCGAAGCCGGGACGACGAAATTCGGCGTCCACCCCGAGTCCGCGACGACCTTCGTGGCATTCTCCAGCGCGTAATTCCAAAGCGGCGAGGTCATCTCGATTTCGGTTTCCCAGGGATGATAAACGGCCAGGCATGGAGTTGGATCGACATTGTGAGACGGTACGAATTCTGCGGTCGAACACGAGCAGTTCGATGCGATTCGATGAGTATGCAAGAAATCGTGCCACTTCTGCAACCTGACATGGAAATAAATCAACATCTCCACGCTGGGGAATGGTTTGGTGCGGGGGTAAAAGATTCGCGAATTATGTGAGCGTCGTGATAACAAAAAATTAAACGAAATGAACAAATGTGAAGTTACTTATACACGGTCGCTCACTCTGCATCCGTTTGATTGCTCAGGTAGAATATATCGAGGACGGACGAGGAATGATGCGGAGACGCGGATATCGTATTCGACGACCATATCCTCACGTCCGAATCG
This sequence comes from Cyclostephanos invisitatus, assembly GCA_036939675.1. Taxonomy (NCBI): domain Eukaryota; phylum Bacillariophyta; class Thalassiosirophyceae; order Thalassiosirales; family Thalassiosiraceae; genus Cyclostephanos; species Cyclostephanos invisitatus. Next base: position 36,694 of record JALLBA010000010.1, on the reverse strand, counting down.
CCCATTCCATTGGGCGGAGCGCGACCCCTTGGCGAATGCGGGAATAACTTCGGTCCGGGATGGGGACCCACGAATTCTTCCCACGATGCACCCTCGAATACTACCTCATCCCCCCCCTCACCCTCGCCCGAATCATCGTCGTCGTCGCTCGTCGTGCGATTCAGGTATACGTATCGGGGTAGGAATCCGTCGGATCCCTGTGCGGAGAATAACGTCCTTAGGAAGTCCCACGCCAGATCCGACCTCCCGAGCTTCGACAGCGCCCGGGCGGCGACGAGGGTCGTGGTCGAGTCGAGGACGCCGTCGACCACGACGACGTCGTCGTCACCGTCGTCACCGTCCACGAAAGACGACGCGGGATACACGAGCCTATTCGCGCCGTCGCCGATTGTCCGAATGGACGACAGCAGGAGGGAACGCGCCGCGACTTCGAGCGGGGAAGCCATCGTTCGTGTCCTTCGTTCTTTCAGTGAAGGTTTGTTGCCCCGCAACAGACTTACGCAAATAATCGAAACCATCGAAAGAAAACGAAACGTTGGTATCTGCCTACCTCTCTCTCAATCGTAAGTTCCAAGTTGAAATATAATAATTATGATGCTAAAAGTAGTATTAATTCAGTTAAATACTCCTAATAAAAAGTGAGAGAGTAAAAATGGCGCGAAATGTAAAGATCGGGGGTGCGGACGATGAACTGAGCCGCCTATCGTCATGACGCGTAAAAAGACGACCAAAACCGCGGCAATAAGCGCTGCTGCCGCGATGAACGATAAGGGCGACGACGAGAATGTCGAGGGAGGTCGACGATGGAATTCGACTCGCGTCATCCTAGTCGTCGTCTCCGTGGGCCTGGCGATTCTTCTGTGCGCTTCATACCCTCCCGGACATCTACCGAGCGCGTCGACCATCTTCGGACCCCCGCCCGACGCGATGACGAACCTTTCAATGACGGACATCGCCGCATCGCTGTCGAGTGGGTTCGACGAGTTCTACGCCGCGAACGTCCAGCCCCTGCTCGACATGGGCGCTCGCGGCCTCGAAGGCGTCGCGCACGTCGCCGAGGAGGATACGCGCGTGGGTCATCAGCTCCGTATTCGGGATGCACGAGCCAGGTACCCCGTCGTGCTGATACCGGGTTTCACGTCCTCGGGACTCGAGTTATGGGAGGGACGGAATTGCCTCAAGCAGCACTTTCGTCAACGGGTGTGGGGCAGCAAGGCGATGGCGAAGGCATTCCTCGCCGATAGCGAGTGCTGGAGGCGGCACCTCATGCTCGATCCTAGGTCGGGCAAGGATCCCGAAAATATACGCGTTAGGGCCGCTCAGGGATTCGAGGCAGCCGACAACTTCATAGGATCGTTCTGGGTGTGGAGCAAGATTATCGAGAATCTCGCAGACGTCGGGTACGACGGATCGACGATGACGATGATGTCGTACGACTGGAGGTTGGGGTTCGAGCACCTCGAGGGTCGGGACGGGTACTTCACGAAGCTAAGGCACGCCATCGAGGGACATCTCGCCACCACCGGTCAGAAGGCCGTTATCGTATCTCACAGCATGGGGGGGTTGGTATCGTACTACTTCTTTCAGTGGGTCGTTTCGGACGTGAGGGTCGGGGGCGGCGGCGGCGGGAAGGACTGGGTCGAGAATCACGTCCATGCGTTCGTCAACATCGCGGGACCCATGCTCGGCGTGCCCAAGGCAATACCCGCGCTCCTCTCGGGAGAGTTGAAGGACACGGCGGTGATGTTCCCCCAGCTGGGGGACATCCTCGAGAAGTTTTTCGGGCGTAAGTGGAGGAGGAATCTATGGACGACGTGGGGGAGCCTGTTCGGGATGCTACCGAAGGGAGGCGACGCCATTTGGGACGTCGGCGCTGACCTGATTGGCGAAAGCGTTGCCATGGAGGACAACGACGATGCCATTGCGAAGGATGAGGCGCTTGCGTCATCGACGTCGAGGCCATTATTAGTCCCGGCGATCGTATGGCACAACGGCACCGATGAGATTTGCCCTGCCGGGACTGCCCCGAACGAGGATCCGCCCAGTCTGCATGCATTGAATATCCATTCATCTCGCACTTGGTCCGTAAGCGCTGCGATCGACTATCTGTTAAGGAACGACGGAGGAGGATCCTCGTCGATATATTCGTTCGATGCGAAGAAGGGATGGAAGACTCGCTCGTCCTCGGTGGACAAGCGGTTGCACTGGCACGATCCTATGGCAACGGAGTTGCCGAACGCACCGTCCTTGAACATCTATTGCCTCTATGGGGTGGGAATCGAAACGGAGCGATCGTACTATTACAAGGTCTCGTGCGACAAGATCGGGAATGCCTCCGGGGTCGATCGGGGTCAAGCGTGCCCCCCGGAGGACGAGGAAAAGACGCAACAATGCGGTAACGAGACCAACCCAAACGACGACGAGCCGCCGGAGTCCCCCTTCTACATCGACACCGCGGCAAAGGACGACTCGAGGAACGTTCATAGTGGCGTTCGCTTCTCCGACGGAGATGCGACCGTCCCCCTCCTCTCCCTGTATGTACCCGTGTTGCTTTTTCGTACTGCCTTTCTCCGACCGATCGATTTATTTAACCCTCTCTTGTCAACTCACAATCGTCCGGGATGAAATATTGTACACAGCGGGTACATGTGCCAAAAATGGGCGCAGCCGGGGAAGAACCCGCACAACCCCTCGGGCGTCGGTGTCTACACGCGCGAGAGGAGGCACGAATCCCGCGTGAGCCTGTCCGATCCAGGCCGGGCCGGCCCGATGGCAGGCGAGCACGTCGACATACTTGGCAACGTGGGTGTGATAGAGGACGTTGTTAGGATCGCGACGGGGTTCGAGGTCGATGAGAAGGTGAACGAGGACATAATCGTGAGCGATTTGAGGAGGATCGTTCAGACCATCGATGATCATTATTTGGGCGGTTCGCGCAGCGTTTTCGAATGAATCATCGCCCGCGAAGTAAAGACGAATCACGTGCCTGTTTTTATACTCCATATTCTATTTTTTCAATCATCCGTGTACCATATTACCCTATTCCCTGAACCTTTTATCCCCGAGACATCATCAACCGAAGTGTTGTATTTTTTGTTTTCATATATCACGATGAGTGTCACCAACACGAACGAACGATCATTCACTCCGCCAGCCAAACCCCCCTCGGACCCGCCGTCACGATCTTCCCCCCCGAGAACGATCCCTTTGACCCTCCCCCCCCCATCACATTCGGCGCCTCGTCGGCCCCCCCGAGCATGAGCGCCATCATCTCCTCGTCCGTGATGGCCGGACGTCCGAACATCGGCGAATACGGAATCTGCGTGACCGACGTGGGCGCGTTCGGCCTTCCGCTCGACGTTGGGAATACAGTCGTCGTCGTCGTCGTCGTCGTCGTCGTCGTCGATGCGACCGCGGGCGCGGCGATATCGTCGTCGATCATCGTCATCCTCGCCCTCCATCCCTCCTTTCCGAGAAATCGGATGGATTTTTTGCGCGCGTGGGAGTGGGACGACGAGGATGTCGACGCCGATGCCGCCATCCCCGCGTCCAACGATGCATCGACCGCCGAAACGGCGTCCATCGCCTCCGCCGTCGACGTCGCCATTTCGGCCCCAGCGTCCGTTTCCATGACGTACAGTCCCTGTCCGACCTCGACCACGCCCTCCACCTCCCCCAAGTGCCTTATCAGTACGCCGTCCCTATCGGCCTTGATGTCGACCGTGACCTTATCGGTCTCGACGAGGCAAAGGACGTCCCCCTCCTTAACGGGCGAGCCGGGGGGGACGCACCATTCGACGATGGTACCCTCGGTGATGGAATCTCCCATCGATGGGACGTTCACGGTGATCTGGGCTAGGTTCGGCGATGTGGTGGATACGGCGCGACGGAGGATGGTCATCGGCAACGGCAATCTCGTCGTCGTCGTCGTTATCGAGCGGAATGGATGGGACGACGTCATGGATTGTCGCGGCGGGGGAGGCGAGGACGATGGAGCGACGTCATTTGCGATGACACAACCGCGAGCGATGCGTCGCAAGAATAGCCTCGATTGCGTCTGGGCTATGGACGGCATCCTGGATGGCAGAGTGGAGACGAGCATGATGGCCTCTATTCTTCAATTTTAACGGAAAACGGCCATGTGAAAATTTATGTTTGTGTCAAAAAAATAATCAAAAAGGTTCCAGATTCCAGATGATACAGTCGCCAAAAATCGCCTTTTTTGATTCAGCAGCCCAACGCCGACCGCGACTCAATGTAAGGATATCTCTCGAGCATCTCGCGGCGTCAGCGTCATCCATTATTTCAACCTCTCTCTGCCATTGCTGCCTCAACGGGACTACTCCTATCCAAAGAGAGATCGAAACGATATGCCTCGCACTCTCGCGCTTGCACTGTTGGTGTCATCGGCACTCCTCGCGGTCCCGGCATCGGCGCTCGTCGGCGTCGCCAACGCCCGCGGCACACCGTCGTCACCCCGAGCGACGACGACGACCCGCCTGAACGCCGCCGGTACCGGATACAGGATCGGCGCGGGCACCGAGGGCGTGCTCATCAACAATCGATACGTCGTCGAGGAACTACGCAAGGCCGTGCCTCCCGGAGTCGAAATGTCCGAGATCGCGCTCCTGCGATTCGCGCTCGCCCATCCCGACGACGAGAGGGCGGCCGAATCGGCACTCCGATCCGCCATCGAATGGAGGCAGACGAGGGGCAAGGCCATCGTCGAGTCGGCGAAGGATGCCATCGAGAAGGCCACGGCGAACGGGAAATGGGATAACGAATACGTTCGAGGCGCCGCCCCGCACGCGGACGTCATCAATCCGTTCATCACCCCCCGGGCGGTCATCACCACGAGCACCGAGGACGGCGATCTCGTGTACGTGATACGGGCGTCGCAGATCAACGACAGGGAGATGATGGACAAGGTCACGATCGAGCAGGTATGCGACTTCTTCCTGTACGCGAAGGAGGTGCACAACCTGATCGCGAACGAACGATCGGCGACGACCGGACGCATGTGCTCGGTGATATTCGCGAACGACATAAGCGGGGTGAGGAGGGCGCCCGATTCGCGCTTTAGCAAGGCATTGACGTCCTCGAGCGATCAGTACGAGAGCTTGTACCCGAGCCTCGCCGGACCGACCATGATACTCAACCTACCGTTGATATTGCAGGCGTTCGTCGGATTGCTAAAGCCGTTGTTCCCAAAGAGCGTGCAGGAGAGGCTGGTCTTCAAGAGGGCGCCGGTGTTGGCGAGCCTGAAGGAACTGACGCCATTGGGGACGGATATGACCGTGAAGCGTAATTTCGTCAGGGAAATCAAGGGCCTGCTCCCGTGATGTGTGTGTTCGGCGAAGGGCGATTATCCCCCCTGCGGAGGGACTGGGTTCCATTCGGGTCCATGATGTGTTCGATGCAGAGATGAACGTCACCGTCAGTTGGAAGATTTGGGGGGTGGGGGTGGGGTTGGGGGGTGGGGAGATGCTACGAGATTTGTGGAGATGCTACGAGATTAATGCCAGAAGATTGTGATGCCACTTTGTGTTGGAACGTGTGCAGTAAGGTAGTAGATAAAGAAGACTGCGGAACAGCTGCCAATTTCATTATTGAACCTCTGGAAAATTACCGAGCTCTTTCTGAATAGGACACCTTTTATCGCCTATTCATCATATCACTTTTACTTCCTATATTATGATTGAATTGGTCGTCATGATTTGACCGCCTGCTCTCTTGGCTATTTCCTCTCCCTTTTTCTTCTGCCTCACGACGAGTGCGTGGTCATGAGAGATTCGCACTTATGTGTACGTTTTCGCTAAATAGAGTTCCTACGTTGAATTTTGGAAGAAGGAGAGCCATAGGAATGAATGAGGGCACAGGACAAAACATGGCACGTCGACCATAGCACAAAAAGGAGAGCTAGCGGCACTACTCACAAACCAATCACCGAAACACTCCTGCTCGTCATTTTCCAATAAGAGCATCGTAAACCGACGAACGACATGAGCAGGGCGAAGGCGTTCACAGAGAAGAGGGCGAAGGCGGCCCTTGCCGCCATCGATCGCGAATTGGACACCGGCGGGGATAATATTGATTTCGACGGCTTGTTAAAAAATGATCTGAAGGCCGCGGCCATGGGGAAGGGGGACGACGAGCTATTCGAGAAGAAATTATCCAAGGAGGAGAAGAAGGCGCTCGCCAAGGCGAAGCGCGAGGCCAAGAAGAAGGATAAGGGAAAAAAGGGCAAGGATGGGGGTGGCGGCGACGACGATTCCGACGAGGAAAAGAAGGAGGGGGACGGCCCCCCCGCCGCGGCATTGGCGAAGGCATCCCTTAACGACGGCGACGGCATCGATCCCACGTCGGACGAGGCCAAGCACGAGGCGGCGTTGGAGGAACTCTCGCGCCAGAATATCGTCGTGACGTACGAACAGCGCAAGGGAAACCTCCACGCGAATACGAGGGATATCAAAGTCACCGGCGTGAATGTGGCATTCCACGGAAAGTTGCTAGTCGAGGAGACGGAGGTGGTCATCAACTACGGGAATCGGTATGGTTTCATCGGCCCGAATGGTAGCGGAAAGGTGAGAGAGAGGGAGTGTCGTTCGACCCCTTGATATTTTTTTACTTTTCTAGTATGCCATCGTCTCCAACATCGCGTCTCGCGGCGAAATCATTCACACGATGTTTTGTGCAACGCGCTTTCGTTTTCCTCGCCCATAAAATATATCCATCCCAGTCAACGATCATGAAGGCCATCGCCGCACGATCGATACCCATCCCATCCGCTCTCGATATATACTTCCTCGACTCGGAGTATCCCGCCCGCGACGATATCACCGCCCTCCAGGCCGTGATAGAATCGAACGACGAGGTGGCCCACCTCGAGCGTAAGGCGCAGGAGCTTAACAACGCAATGGCCGAGGCGGACGAGGACCAGCAGAACGTCATCCAAATGAACCTCGAGGCGATATACGACAGGTTGGATCAGCTCGATGCCAATACCGCCGAGGCTCGCGCCACGACGATCCTGCACGGGCTGGGCTTCACCCGCGCCATGATGGGGATGAAGACGTGCGAGTTCAGCGGCGGTTGGCGGATGAGGGTGGCATTGGCGAGGGCGCTCTTCCTCGAGCCCGAATTCCTCCTACTCGACGAGCCGACAAATCACCTTGATATGGACGCCGTACTGTGGTTGGAGGAATATCTGTCGAGTTGGACCAAAATCCTCTTCTTCGTTTGGTGAGTTGCCTTCGCCCTCGTCCGTGTGTGTGTGGTATGAACCATTGAAATGAATCATTCGTTCTAATTTTCGAGATGTCGTCCCATCGTTTAGCCATTCGCAAGATTTCATGAACAACGTGTGCACTCACATCGTGAGGTTGGATATGACCTACAAAAAGCTGCGCTATTACAGTGGGAACTATGACACCTACGTCCAAACGAGGAGGGACCAGGACATGGTCCAAATGAGGCAGTATGAGGCGGAACAGCGCGACATCGCCGAGATTAAAGACTTCATCGCACGCTTCGGTCACGGTACCAAGAAATTGGTCCTACAGGCCCAATCTCGCGAAAAACTCCTCCAAAAGAAGCTTGAGGCCGGACTAACACAAATGCCCGAGGTCGATCCGCAGTGGGATTGGACCTTCCCCGATGCCGGCCAGCTGGCCGTCCCGGTTTTGTCGATAGAGAACGTGAGCTTCGCCTACCCGGGTGGAAGCGAATTGTACTCCAAAGTCGATTTCGGTGTCGATCTTCAAACTCGAGTAGCGCTTGTTGGACCTAATGGAGCAGGGTGAGTTTATTGTTCCATACTAATCACTAACCTCATTGAAGTTGAGTGACTCATACCGACGTCATGATATTTATTCCTCTTCTTTTCTTGAAGGAAAACCACCCTAATCAAATTGATGACCGGCGCATTAACCCCCACAAGAGGTATGGTAAAGAGAAATATGCACTTGAAAATATCTCGCTTCACTCAGCACTTCGAGGAGAAGTTGGATTTGTCTATGACGCCTCTTGATTTTTTTAAGCAGAAGGTCATGCCCGAGGAGCCTATCGAAAAGATCCGTCCTCTGTTGGGTAGGTATGGGTGCTCCGGTGATCAACAATCGCAAGTCATGAATCAGCTGTCGGCGGGCCAAAAAGCACGCATCGTATTCGCCATGATCGCGCACGAAAAACCCCACCTGCTTCTGCTTGACGAACCCACCAACCCACTTGACATGGAATCGATTGATGCTCTCGCGAGGTGTCTCAACAAATTCCAGGGAGGCGTTTTGATGATCTCGCACGACATGAGATTGATCTCGCAGTGCGCCCAAGAAATCTATGTGTGTGATCACAAAAAAGTTGTCAAGTACAGAGGGGATATCATGGACTTCAAGCTGCACTCCAGGAAGGAAAATTCGAAGAAATTGGCACAACACTTGAATGGTTAATTTTTGTGGATTCTGTGGGATGCTTACTGAGATTTATGTGCTGAACTGTAAACTGAGGGGGAGAGCGATGCAATGTTAAATAAGATGATGCGTATTGCACCATCACTACATCAATACCAAAGTAAAGTTAACCTTAGATTACAGAAGACAGCCCCGTTGCCAAGCGAGTGCCATTAGAAATTAAGCCTTCCGATTTCAATTTGACTCAGAAACTTCTATTTCAGTTACTGACTCAGCAAGGGAGGCGGACATTCATCACTACGACTAAAAAATAGTAACGAGTAGGTACCGTACTAGAACAGCTTTGTGGACTACTAGCATTTTCATTACATGGATTCACTTAAGGTCTTGGTTTTACTTAGCACGCCATGCCTCATTAAGCATCTTTCTTCTTTGGGGAAGGGGGGTTGGGCAGCATAGACACAATCAGATAGAACACAACACAACTGATATGCCCCGCAAAGTAGTAGTTTTTCCAGTTGATGACGGCCCAATCAAATGCAAGAAGCTGGAAAGGCTGGATCATGTACTGAGTCGTCAGCGACGTAACCAATCTGCAGACGATCGAGTATGGTCCCCACTTATCACCATTATCAAAACGAGGAGAAAGTTTCTTCCTTCCAAGCCTTTCGCAAAATGCAAGGAGTGGAACTGACATAAAAAAGAGGTAGTATCCGGGGTAAAAGCCATGCCAGAAGGCGGACATGCCGTACGTGGCAAAAAGAGATCCACCAGTGCGGATGTAAACATACTTCGCCAACCAGTTAGCAGTTTTCTTATTCCAAGCTGCACTCAACGTTTTCAGATTTGGTGCCGTTTCGAACTGAATCACATCAATGTTGTTTGCAACTTCCCATCCCTTTGGCTCTCCCTTGTCATCAAATCCTTCAAAGCCAGCGTACCAAATATTGTTCGCTCCCTCTGCATTCATCCAGGCAAAGTAGTATTTGAACCGGATGAAGAACAGGGCAAGCCAAGAGTATGCGTAGCGTTCGTACGCTGGCCTGGCTAAATATGCTTCCGAGATTACTACTGGGAGAGCGTTTTGGGGATCAGTTGGATTCAAGAGCGGGTACATTCCGCTTCCAACCACGAAGATTCCAAGACACACAAGACTTCCAAGAAGAGGGCGTAACGTGGGCCATACCTGGCTGGGAATCATACCCCTCGGCTTGCCCGACTTGTCAAACAGTAGCGACCCATCACATGCATGGGCGTAGTAGGTGTACTCATAAGCAGGACCAGCGAGGACAGTAGCAAAGCAGAAGGTGTATCCCAAGTATCTGTTCAAACACAGTTAGAGTGAGATTCGAGTTTTACGAATGATGCAAGAAACATCAATCAACTTACTCAATGATTCCTGGGAGGGAGGTGACGGCCGTGCTTGCGCATTTCTGGGCAGCCCTATCCGCCCTTCCTTTCTTAATTAGGTCACCATCGTAGAGATTGTAAGCAAGCGAGTACAATTTCATCGTTAGCACCATTTGAGGGCCAGTGAAATCCATATCCCATCCAAGATAGTTTATGTACTGTCGATGCAAGTGTCCAGCGGTAATGTAGACCATCGCAAAAATTGGCACCAGAGTCTTGGCAGTTTTTGCGGGGAGGACGAGGAAAATGGCATACGCGACCAGTGAACTGATCAACTGATGGATCCACTGAATTCCGATGGTAAATTGGAGCAAGAATGCGCCGAGAATGAAGGAGAATAGATGCTTCACCTTTCCATGGGGGAGCGAGAGCATGATCATACCGAGAGGATAACAGATGAGCATCCCGAGGAGATATTCGAGTGTTTCGACATCTTGGCCGGTCGTCTGGGATAAGGACTCGACACCTTCTTTCACAAATGCCGGCACTGTTATTGGCATGAGTTGGTAAGATAATGTTGTTTTGTGCAAGAAATACACACATTTTGCGATTGTTGAAAATTCACACAGTACTACCCAATCAAATGGAGACGTGCAAAAATCTGGGTCCGGTCCCTCAATTACTTGATCACTCACCAAGAACGACCGTAGGAGCGAAGTAGGGTTCGAACGAGTAGGCATACTCGATCATCTTCTCAATGCCCACGCGGACAAAGTCGGGAAGAACGCGCTCCATCGTGAACGCTTGCTGATCTTCTTATGTTTTCAGTTGCGATCGATATCTACTCTAGAGAGGCAGATAGTGCTACTAGCTGGATGGACGGTTGGGCGGTCGTCATTCGAAGTTTTTTTTTTTTTTTTTAGAGTGACACCCGACGAACCCGCGTGAATCTTGGGATCAAGATGTGACTGACGTGTGTGCTGGCCTCGGTTATCCCTTTATTTGAACTTTTAACCCTCTTGAAAGCGATGCCCAGCCCTCGCCTACCTACCTACCATACCCTCTCCAGTGATGAATCTCTTGCTGTCCCACAAAAAATAGTGGCAGTGGAACAGAGGTGGCAAGAAACAGATTTGGTGGTGAACAGTAGTGGGGAAAAGTAACTCCGCAGCATCCAGAAGAGGGGAGAAGGAAGGTATTGCTGTGGGGTGGAGTAGGCAATCATTTTTTATCTCTGTGGTGGGAGAAGCTCATTTTTCAGCCTCAGGGACATTATTAGAAGTATCAAGCAGTAATGACAGCATCAGTCGCTCAGAACAATCAGAGACAGTATAAAATGAAAGAACATAACAATCAACCAGTAAATCCGGCAATTACAGTTGCTGTGGGGCTCTGTCGGCAGAAGCACGGAGGAGTGGGGAAAAGGTATTGGGGGTGGCAGTGACAGCAAGCAGGGGAGCAAAAAATATTTGGCTGCAATCAAGACTAGAATTGGAATGTTTGTAGCATCAAGCTGGAACAAGGGATATATCAATGGCTGTAGTAACAAGAAATAGAGAAGGGGAAGTAACGGCAGCCCTAACGACAAGTGGAAAATTTATCTCCCTGATGTTTGTTTTCCAAATTTTATTAGTAATAACTAACACGTATGAATCATCAAGAACTACTTCCTCCACCAGCTGAACCACCCACGCTTTTCACCAGTGACACTCTTGGCAAACTTCTCATCAGCATCCCCTAGCAAATTCAGCAGCAACGAATCAGCATTCAAGTAAACCTTATTTCCAGACGTTGATACTATGTCCGCAATTTCCTTGGCGGCATCAATCCTTCTCAACTTCATGAAACCAGGATTCCTTTTCACGGCAGTACCAATCAACTCGGCACTCTCGGCCTCTCCGCGCGCCTTGGTGATGATCGTCTTCTTCTCCTGGATCGCGCCCAAAACTACGTACTTCGCGCGTTCCGCGTCCTGCTGTGCGACCTGCTTTGCCTCAACGGCCTTCGCGTACTCGGGGCTGAATGCCAAGTGAGTAATAGCCACATCCTCCAACAACACGTGAAATACGCCACAACGTTGGGACAATTCTGCTGAAATGGAGGCCGAAACCTCTTCTCGCTTCGTCAGCAACTCATTGGCATTGTAACGAGCCACCACGGCCTTGGCGCATTCATTCATGACACTGGGCAGGATGCGCTCGTCATAATTCATCCCGAGGTGACGGTAAATCCAAACGAGGTTATTGGGATCAGGCTTGTGAAGGACACGGACGCCGATTGTTACCATCTGCAAATCCTTGGATCCTGTCAAGGTCTGGAGGTTGACCGGCCGCGTGCGGATGTCGTACACAATGGGACGCTCGAACCAAGGGATGTTGAAATTCAATCCCTCGTTGTAAACGTGTGGCTTCATCCCAAGGAGGCGGTTGAAAATAACCGCGCGATGACCACCCTCGACGGTGAAGATGGAGTTGTACGCGCCATAGCCGAGGCCGCCGGCCACCATGAGGGATCCGGCCGCGCGGCTGGCGGCCTTCGCAGCGCCGGCTCCGCGGCCGGGTTCCCCCCCTCCCTTTGGCATATTCTGAGCAATTTTTTGGAATGCATCCTTGAATTTTTGCGACATGTTTTGATAGTATTAATTTAAAAGGAGTCGCAGATGAAATGATGCAGGACTGCTCGTACTTTTTTTGTAAGATCCGTTTTGTTGTGAGATTTCGAGAACCACCCGCGGCGCACGTCGCGTCCCATCGTTCATGCGAATAAAAAGAGGCGGACAGACGATTCACTCCTCTCTGGTCTCTTTCTCTCTCCTCAAAAGGAATGCGATGATCGATGATATGATACTTGGTGGCAAAATGGCAGCTTCGAGACAAACTCATTACGACGTACTCCAAATTTCGCAAACAGCTACTGCCGAGCAAATCAAGGCGGCGTATCACTCTTTAGCGCTACGCTGTCATCCGGACAAACTGCAGGCGATTCCAAAGAATGTCGACCGTGCAATTAGAGAGACGAAAAAATCGGAGGCTTTTTCTGCCATTGACATTGACGACGAAGATGAAGTATACGACAAGAGTACTCATGACTGCCACAATGAGAAACCTTCGTCAATAGCAGCAGAAGTCGATCTTTCCGAACATCCATGCACAGAAGAGGACGCATCAACTCAGGCAACGATATTTCATCACATACAAGCAGCATACAATTGTCTGCGTGACCCCGGAAGACGCGATGAGTATGACAGGAGTATGAGCCGAATCGAAGAACGAGGGGAAAGGAAATGGAAAGCTTCGCCATCGGTAAACTTGTCAGAGATGGAATGCGATTTGTGTTGTGTAGTGGACGAAGGAAACTCTGATAGTGAATCGACCGATAAGTGTGATGCTGAAAATGACGCGGATCTCCACAGAGTATATTTCCATCCCTGTCGATGCGGGGATACGTTCCAGGTAGTTGAAGAGGAATTGCTAGAATCAATAAAAAGCGTGAAAAAATGGGACAATCAGGGCATTTTAACAAGCAGAGTGTGGCAGTGCGAAAGCTGCAGTTTGACTATACGAATTCACATCGACATTGATATCAGATAATAAATTCTTGCTACTACGCACACTTTCTGAACTAATCATGTTGCATTGCACAGCTACCTTTCGCGAAAGAAAAATTGTGTGATAATATGCCAGCAGCACTTAATATTGGAGGCCTCACTGGTGAATCATACACGAAACCAGTTTGATGCCAGCATAGCAAGTATCACAATATCTCCTACTTCCCCACACATGATGCGTGTGCACATTAAAACTTAAAACACGACTCCCACACCTGGAATTTCTTTATACTCTCTACTCAATATAGAATTGAATTCCGGCCACAGCTTGGCCTTAAACACGTCCTCGTTTGTCAATACCTTACCTGTTCCCACAGGAATCCCATCCTTTCCAAGCACTAGCTCCCCCAATAAGGGTGTTTTCCCATCCAAGGCCTTGCATCCCGTATCACGAAGCAGCGAATCCAAATTATTGCTAGGCAACAAGAAGTGTTTGTAGGCGAACATCCCCTCCTTATCAACGATACTATATCCAGTATGAACCGGGAACCTCAAATGAGGATAACGAGGTGTGAAGAATGGCATGCCCTCTGCGAAGTCAAAAATGCGAATTTCGGGGATGACTCCTGTCGTAAGATTTACGTAGTTGACATCATCGCCAGCTTCTTGGGTGAAGAGGACATTGGCCTTGGTGAGCTCAAGGGCTTTCGCGAGAGCGGCTTTGGCAGCCTCCGGATTCGTTTTGGCTAGTTCAGGATTAGGGTCGAGGTGGTACAGGAGGAAACCGGCCTTGGAGCATGCAAATTGAAGAATGTGCTGATGCGAAGGAAAAGGTGATATGGTGGACGGATCAGAGACACGGTGATAACCACGAAGACGTCGCAAGCAAATTAGCTACCAACGCCACCAACAGAAGTTCAGCCAAAAAATACAATTTTATCAGACTATTGAAGATGAAAAACACTAACCTGCTCCGCGAAATGCATCGGCAACCACGACAACATCACATCTCCCGGCTGCAACCCCGCATCCACCAAGCCACACGCTAAGGCGTCCGAGTAGTAGTTCACATGCTTTAGCGTCCATTTCACATTTTTATGTTCATAGCGGATGATCTCCTGGTGTGGGTGGGAGGATGCCAATTGTGCGAGAGCGTCACCGGCACTCATGGTTGCCATTCCACGGCTGCTGCCGCGGCACGTTGAGACGCCATTATTGGGTGAGGAATGCGACGAAGAGGGGAAGGCTAGGGAACAACGGAAACCGAGAGTGGACGCCGATCGCAACTGTTGCTGAGGGGATTTTGAGGCCGCTGGAAGTGCGAACCTCCGGAGAAAAACGCTTGCGGCGGCTACCATGGTTCGTAATCTTTGCCTCGCCTATGGTTGCGCGGGGGGGGGGGGCATGTGTGGATACGTACGATCTGGTAAGTACGATAGGGAGGTACTTAAGTACCTAGATTGTACAACCAACACTTATGTATCGAACTCTACTACAACACCTCTGATGACTGATGACCCCATCGGCATACGACATGGCCAATAAAGACCATAGATCGATGCGATGCATGACCCAACACGATGCATTGGGCGCTGCGCAGGTTCTATGGTATTGCAAGCCCAGCAGTGGAAACAGTAGATTCACCAAGGGGATCGGGACTCAGGCTACCTCGTTACGTATAGACCTTTTTCTTTCCTCTCCACATTCCACCAAGAGCAACGCAGGAATATAAAGTATGGCATGGCAAAAATGAAAATGTGTGCACTATTTTTAGCGTGGCAACCGATTTGTTTAACTGGCCAAATATGGGTTGTTTTCTACAAACTACCTCAAATTATGTAATAACTTGCAACGCCACCGTAAAAAAATGGGCCTGAAAAATCATCACTCTGTGCCACAATAATCAAATGATCAAAACAAATCGACGCATGAGCCCTCATATTTTTTTGTATCACAGAATTATGCACTGCGATGCTTTTGGAGTACAACTGACAGCTTCTGTATCAATGATCAATTCCGGACTAGGTTTTCCGGGAGTAGCCGATCCACCCTCCGAACTGACTACACGAAGCACCCTCAGCCGCACCGTGTATGTTGTTCCTGGATTTAAATCCTCGATATTGGCCTGTATTTTGTTGCTTCTATTCTTGGATACTTCCTTAGCATTTATTGTTTTGCCTTTCCCGTCAATTTCCCATTTCTAGATATCGTGACCATGGGCAAGACGAATGACGTGAGAGAAGTAATGCGCACTTCGTTGGAATGAGGTGAAAACCTAAATATGTACGAACCTGCGGGTATTCTTTCCATTGCAGCTCGTAAATATCGTGGGATGCCAATGGATTAAATGCGACGGTGATAATTGTCTGTCGAAAAAGAAGGGGGAAAAGTGAGTAAGCAAACCCAATGAAAGATGTTGCCTAATGATAAATAGAAGGATTGCGCCCGACATATCAACGTAAAGCAAGCGATGTCCAAGTAGATTCTCCTCGGATACTATCTAGCGAAAAGGGAGACTCTTCAGCGAAGTCGACAATGACAACGGTTGCAGACTAAATGTTCCTTTTCGTTTTCGTCAACGGAGATACGAACACAAAACATGGATCTTCTCGATTATCTCACAGATATTCGATCCCAAGTGCGGTGAAGATAGGGCATCTCCTACCACATAAAATATTTCATTCAGCCGTCATGCATCCATTTTATTCAAATACCAAATATTGGTGACCATCATTTGTAATGCATAGAATCATGGCAACTGCCGATTTGCTGACCACACAGGATGCGCACTGCGATCCAGTCCATCGACCGTCGACTTCCAACGCACCTCGGACGCCCCAATAAAATCTAGCTTTGGACCTGCTGGCGACATGTGGAAGGGGTATATTCTTAAGATATCTTTCCTCCGTGTGGGGGTTGGGGCGGGAGTGTGGGTTTGAACTCTGCTGAGATGTGATGAAGATGGAGTCTGGTTGTTGGGGTGGGGCGGCGCGGGCGCGGGGGGTGCGCGGGCGCGGGGGGTGCGCGGGCCGGGGCGGGCGGGGGCGGGCGGGAAGTTGTTAGCGAAGATGAAGCATTCTCGAAGGATGAGATTTTCGTGCCGAATTTTACGAATTCCTCAGAAGAGAAAGAAACAGGACAGAATAATATCGCATCCACGTCACAACTCATGAACCGAGACCCCACAATCCAATCCAACCACAAACCCCACGCCGCCCGCCCCGCCAATCTGAAGCGTCGAGGGACGGCTGGCGAAGCAAGAGCGACGCAAGTTTTACTGCGGACAAGGGCGAGGGCGTTGGACTATCATCATTTCCTTCATCCTTAATTAAGGGACATATGGGATCGGTTGCAAGCAGAAGGAGGCTGTCATCATGTGCGGCATAGGCCTTGTTGTATCATTCCCCACCCTTGACAACAGCCAAAATCCGGATGTTCTCTCGAATTTCAACCGTCGAATTGCCGAATCTCTAGCGAGGCGTGGACCGGATGTTCCCCTTGGGCGGTTATATTTCACCCCCGCGAATGATATCAGTGGTAGTAGCACCGAGGTTGTTCCCGAAGAACGATGGTCGTCGTTAACTCTTCACGCGAGCGTACTCCACATGCGCGGCAAACACCCCGTGGCACAGCCGCTGTCGTTTTCGATCCCTGCCCCCTCCCTGAGCGGCGACGAGGGGGCGTGGAATTGCGCCCTCTGTTGGAATGGAGAATGCTATACGTATGATAAAAATGTCGGTGTGGCGAGCGAATTCAAGAATGAATGTAGTCGTCGTGGCGATGGAGACATGGTTGAGCTGATATCGACGACGGAAGAACGGTCGGATACGGTGTTGGTCACTGAGCTGTTGCGAGAGGCAATCTCGGTGTCGGGACATTCTGGCCTTGGAGAGCACGGGGCCGTTTCAGGGGCCATCGGCCGAATACACGGAGAGTTCGCGTTCATTTTATTCGTCGCATCATCGGATTGTATTTACTATGGTAGAGACTGCATAGGCAGACGTTCCCTCGTCATAAATAAGTCTTTGCATGGCGTCGTGGCTTTGTCGTCGTTGGCGATAGAGGCTCAAGATGAACGATCCATTTCGAACGGCGATTGTTGGGAAGAAATTCCTCCGGGAGTTGTGTACAGATTGAATATGCGCACGGGTAAACTAACGTCCCTCCCAGTAGCTCGAGTTATCAATATGGACATGCCCACCATTCCACGCGACCATGGTCTGCAAGCGAACAGTATCGATATGGCGGCGGAGATTTTGCGTAACCTCCTCGGCAGGTCGGTTCAACGACGCGTGTTGCGTGCGCCACTTCCCAAATCACAATCAACCTCGGACGCATCTGTTGCTGTGCTATTTTCGGGTGGTATCGATTCCGTTGTTCTTGCGGCATTGTGTCATCGCCACGTTCCTTCGGATCAGCCGATTGATTTGATTAATGTTTCTTTCTACGATGATTCTGATCTTGGAAGGGTAACAGCGTCATCTCCTGACCGACTGGCTGCGGTCCTCTCCTATCGCGAATTATCGGATCGCTTTCCAGATCGAAGATGGACATTTATAGCTGTGGATGTGCCCTATTTGAATGTCCTGAAACAAGAAAAGCACATCATGCAACTAATCGCACCGTTAGAATCGACGATGGATTTCAACATTGCCACAGCATTTTGGTTTGCAGCTCGTGGGGAGGGGATGGTTTTGGATTTGAACGAAATTGAAGACGCGGCGAGAGGAATAGACAATAACACTGTGGCGTGCAGCGAGGCGGTATCAACGCAACAACAAGAACCGCTACTTAGATTTTCAACTGGGCATAAAGCTAACGTTGGCAAAGGGTCGTCCAAAACTCGCCTATCCTGCGTCCGTGACGGTTGCACTCGCCATGCTTCTCAATCTTGTATTTTTCAAGCGTGCAAGGTCTGTTGTGGTAAATTCCAAGGCCCCATCAGCTCATACCTTGGTAAAAGAGCAATTTTATGCCGTGCTCACAATCAAATAAATGACCAACACAGGAAAAGTGCTGATTCAAATGCAGATGCTAATAAAACTGCAAAACGTCATGCATCCTCTTCAGCCCAAGGCAGCAATATGCATGGAAGTGTTGTGTCCCAGGCAAAGATCCTTTTATCCGGCGTAGGTGCAGACGAGCAGATGGCAGGGTACGGCAGGCATAGAAAAATATACCAGCGTGGTGGGTACGAAGCGCTACGAATGGAGCTTCAGATGGAAGTCAATCGTCTGTGGACCCGCAATCTAGGACGGGACGATCGATGTCTCTCTGACCACGGCAAGGAGGGGCGTTTCCCTTACTTGGACGATGATGTGATGGATTATTTGGATGCGCTTCCATTGGAACTTAAGTGCGATATGACGCGACCACTGGGAGAGGGAGATAAGCTCATTCTTCGCAAAGTTGCACTATTGATTGGTGTGGTGGTAAGTTTATGAAACAAAGGTGTATACGGGACGATGAGCTATAACTCCTTCTTTGACGTTGAATCGCCCATTCTTGTTTTTAGGAATGCTCAACTCTGGTGAAGCGCGCAATCCAATTTGGCAGTCGTATAGCAAAGGTTAGTGACACAAGCCGATTTGGAAGCGGTCGACAAGCGGCTGGACATAAAAAGATAGTTGCAGACAAAGGTTCGCGTTGATCACGTGCGATAGAGTAGTAAATACTTCAGGGGTGCGACGACAAAATTTTCCGTCGTCTGAAAATGAAAATGGCGCCCTTTTATTCTGCGGCCACCGCGAAGCTTTAAATTTTACCAGAGTTAAAATTCTTTTTTCATTTTCGAGCAAGCACCATCATCGCAAAACCAACGAAGATCTGTCAAAATGGTCAACAGCAATATAATCAGGGTAAGCCAATAGAGCACGCTGATCTTCCTCTCCACTGATCCCGCGCGATCTAATAATACTGCATTTCCATCGGCTCTTCTTTCTTAGGGCGGCGGCCTCGTTGTCCTCGTGATTTGCTACGTGACGTTGGAAAGGGTCTTTAATTCCAATGTCACCGAAAAGGGGAAAAACTTGAACCTTGAACTCACGGGAGGAGGCCGTGGATCCTTGTACACTGTAAGTCATCACCGGCAACGTGCTCAGCCCTTCGGTTTGCAATTGACTCAACTTCGCTCTTTCCTACCTTCCTACCTGGCATCCACTTCGAAGGCGTGTTTGAGTGACAGCAAAACATTCAAAAAGATTACTTCGGTCAACCTTGCAGACAAGCCAGCAACCGACTTGAAGTACACTTTCTACAACATTCATAACCCGAAAGAATATCTTGGCGGAGGTGATGCTGTTGTGGTTGAACAGGGACCTTACAACTTGAGGTGCGTGAATTTCTTGCTGGTGCAGGCGTCGCAAGACTTTCAAATTAACAATGAAGGATTCCTTGTTATTTGTTCATTTCTTTTGTGTAGGAAATACACCGTTGCGTATGATGTAGCACAAACTACGAGCTCTTTGTCAGCTGCTAGCCAGCCGGATCCTAAAGGCGCTCTCGAGTATAATACTGCCAACGCATACCTAGTTCTCGACAAGGATGTTAAGGCCACATCGAATCTGCTGCGAAATGCTGATTTCACCCTATCGGTCGCTGAGAGCAAGGCGACACTCTCTACTAAACGATTATTGGCAAATCACTTGTCAATGACGGATATCGTCACAAACTTCTCCCCCGATTACCTCTCCTTTTTAGGCGCGATGAACGACGAGGTCAACATGATCCTGTCGGTGAAATGCACCAGCGAACAAATTGCAAACATCGGCGTCAATGGTAAAGCTCAGTGTTCTACCGAGGAGCTGGGAAATATCTCGGCTGCCAACTGCGCTTGTTGCATGATGGACGATGCATTTACACTTGCCACGTCGCGAAACAACGGCGTGTCTCCGGCATTCACAAACTGCAACTCGTACTTCAGCGACGACGGTCCCATCATGTCAACGTTAAGTCTATTGGCATCATATGACGGCGGTGCCATAGTCAAGTCCAGTGGCGAAAAGAAATACGACGGATCAGGTAGCGCTTTCACTTCCACATCGTTCGGGCAGACGAACATTTACACTGCATTGATCCAGAGCCACACCATTAACGATTTAATGTTTGGGTATCCATCGGCATACCTAGGATGGGTTGCTTTCAATGCTCAAATGGCGCGGGCGAAGAAATCGTTGACATCGCCGCTCAGTTCGATGGACCTGTCGAAGCGCATGCTCACGGGCCAGATGGACGCCAATCTCTCCTTCAAGCTTGGAAACATGGCTGACTACACAAGTAAGGTGGGGTCTGTCTGCTACGCCACTTGCCTCAAGAACGGGAATTGCGCGGGTTATGCCCCCGGACGTCACGAGACAAGCGATGTTGACAAGGTCAAGCTTGGCGGCATCGAGTGCAAGCCTTACACTTCAGCGTTTGAAACGGTTGCGAAATGCACGGCCACCAATGCCGCACTTCAACTTAATGCAAACGCCCCGGGATATGAGGCGTGCGTTTGTGCCAATGGAAGCGATGAGTGGTCGAGCAAGGGATGCTGTCTTGCTGCAGGTAAATACAACGGAAGCAACCTCAGGGGTGAAGGATGTCTGTTCGAGGTGGCTGGAATAGTCGATCCCAACTATTCCGGAATGGACGCATCCAGCGCAAATACAGTTGATCTCGGCAAGGCTCTTCGGAGTTGGATGGAGAGGGAAGAACCGAATAGTGCATCTGAGTTCATGTGCCCTGCTGTCGGAACTTCACTCGACGAGCACAAGAAATTTGGATACTACGAGTCTTACGACGGAAGTAAGGGGCATGTTACTTACTACCATACCGGCAACGATCGAATGCGCCAGGATGACGCTGTCAACCCAGCATCGAAGGAATACGTGTCAGCTGTCACCGGTGGATCTGGAAAATATTTCGCACCCAAAGGTCTGACGGTGAAGGTTGGCGCGAGCCAAATCAGCGACGGTATTCCCCAAAACGTAACACGTCCTGTGTACGTTCCCGATGCAATGAAGCCCATCGATTTTGCATTCGAGGGCATTCGTAACAACGGTGTCCGCAATCAAATCTGCGGAAGGAATACATGCATTGTCAGTGCGAGACTAAGACCCATCGCAACCGCATTCAATGTCAACAAGGCTGTGGCCGATGGTGCCGGACTACCATTCGATGGTTTGCAGCCCATAGGACACATGACCGGTCGTCCCGAGTATCTGCACCATCCACTTTTCTTGAACGGTGACACGAAGCTGTACACGCAACAGAACAACTCGTATGCTGGAACGGTCGATGGCAATGGCGTCAAGATCTATCGTCCAAGCTCAACTTCTGCCGCTCCTGGCGCATTCGACCCCAACATCGGATCGAAGTATCAACTTGTTGACAAGGCGTACGTCGATGCGCAAAAAGACACCCTGCTATCACACATTGATATCGAAGTTGCTACAGGCCTGGCTGCTCGCCAGAGGATGAGGTTCGGCGCAAGCTACTCCATTTGGGAATGCGATCCATCCACCAATGCAAACTGCAAGCTGGCTGTGAATTCCAAAGGAGAGGATTCTTGCTATGGTACGGCAGGTGCTGCAACATTCGAGGCGATGGCGACAGCAGACAAGAATGATCTCAAGACGCTTGGCAGGAATAACATGACCTATCCCTGCTCTGCGGCGAATATGTTCTCCCCCCATGTCGTTGGAGGCAAGATTCTACCTATGTATTGGTATGAAGGATTGACGATTCACGCAACTGTTGATGACGTTGACGTCCTCGTCTCTTATTCTACTTCTTACCAGAGCGCAGGAACGACTGTCATCCTCACCTGTTCACTGGTAGCCATGTTTGCCTTCCTCGGCGTGTGCATGCTACTATTGTGTCTTTGCTTCGAGCGAAAGCATTCCTTCATGGAGGGTGAAAAGCTGATTCCCACGACTCAGCCCGCAAAGGCGGCAGCTTAAGGACTGAGGTGATGACTTCGTGCCCTTGCCTCCCTCTCATCTCGCGGCGTGGTTGGGATAAGTCCATATCAATATTTAGCTTTGTAGTGTAACTGAGATAATAAATTACGAAGCAAGGAGCAAACTCCTCTTTCTACCCAGGTTTGTTTTTGATTTTGATAGTAGAGTTCTGTGACAGCATCTCCTTTATTAAGGTGGCTCGCCCTTCTCCACATGGGTATCTGCTTGTCGCCACGATGCTTTCCTCCGTCTGCGCTGAAGAATTAAAGCACTGAGCATACTGAAAACAATGCCCTCTCTCCAGCCCAGCTTATGCCGAAGAGTACGACATCTCGCAGCAGATGAACAGAACGGAGCCGATGATGAACGCGAGGGCTTGCTCGCCGAGTTAGAAACGATTAGCACTGATATCATACTTGATGCGAGCAATAAGGTGGGTATGATTCGATTCCTTTATCTGATTGGTGCATGGCAGCACCTTTTTCTGGCCATCTCCGTGGAATGTATGATCTTTCCACTCTCCAACGTATACCATTCCGTTGGCATATTTTCAAGTACCTTGTCCATTACGTTCATCATCGTTCCACTCTCCGACGTACTCATATTCGTCTGGTTTTGTGTAGGTGCCATATCCATGAAATCTACCATCTTTCCACTCTCTAACGTAATTTTTAGTTCCGTCGGGGAGCAAACTAATACCCTGACCAGTTTGTTGCCCTTATATTCATCGATATAATCATCATATCCGTTATCCTTCATAGTCCCATATCAAGGACAAGTATAATCTTTCAGTTTTCCGATATACACCATTCCATCAGCATACTTGCAGGTGCCTTCGTGAAGTACACCACTTTTCCATTCTCCGACATACTCGGCCCCGAACCAAAGCTTGAGATTACCCTGACCATGACGTTTGCCTTCCTCCCACTCACCATCATACACCGTTCCGTCGGCGTACTTGCAGATGCCCCGTCCATGACGTTCGTCGTCTCGATATTCTCTATCATACTCACCTTTGTCTTAGTCAGTGAAAATTTTGTCAACAAATAATCTTCCATTGCTCCACTTTCCAACATACATCTTTCCGTTGGCGAGCTTCAGAGTGCCTTGGCCATGACATAGGTCATCTTTCCATTCTCCGGTATACTCGTCTCCACTAGGATGCTTGGAGGTGCCCTGTCCGTAACGTCCGCCATTTTTCAATTGTCCAACGTACACTCCTCCGCCGGCGTCGGGGCCCTCCTTGAGGGTGCCTAGGCCGTCAAATTTGTCTTGTTTCCACTCTCCATCGTACTCCAATCCGTCGACGTTCTTGATGATGCCCAGCCCATGAAATGCACCATCTTTCCACTCTCCAACGTACTCGAGGATGCCAGATTCTCTGGGGTATTTGCAGGTGCCAATTCCATTACGATCGCCGTGTTGAAACTCTCCAACGTACACCGATTTGTTGGCGAGCTTCAGGGTGCCTCGACCATGCATTTTGTCGTCTTTCCATTCTCCATCGTGCGATTCTCCAACAGTCAGGTACCAGCAGCTGCCCTGCCCATGACGCTTATCATCTTACCATTCTCCTCGGTAAAAGATTAAGTTGGCGTAGTTGCAGACGCCAGCACCATGACGCTTGCCATCCTTCATTTATCCCTTCTACTCGGATTCGCCGAAGTAGTGCGTTGGCAGATCGATTGCGTTGAATATTTCCATGTATGATTCTATTGTCACAACATTTTCATGGTTCGTGTGAAAGAGATGGGATGACACTGTCGGATTGGTCCCTTTTTTTATTTTCGATCCGCCAACTCTCATCCGTAAGCGTATCGTATCGTAGAAGTAAGGCCCGTAGCAATCCACCTCCTCGATACCACCCACCACCCAAAGAACAGAACGCCCGTCAAATAATACACACGGTTGGTCATGCATCTTGCCGTTCGATTAGCCGCGGCCATACTATCGGTACCTCCAGATGTCCTTGCTCCCTATGTCCCGATGATGGCACCCGCGCCTCGAAATGCTCTAGAATCCGCCCTCCGCAACGAGGTAGATTCGACCATGTCCGGTCCATGTTGTCGATCACCCGGTAATTCCGCGCCCTTGTTTGCAATATCACGAGAGGAGGTAAACTACGTCAATTGCGATTCCGGATTGCCATCTACGGACATGGGGTTATACATGATCGAGAATTCTGAACTCTTGATACCGGAACCTTCAACTTACGGGGAGATCACTTTATTGGGTACGATCGACTCCTCTCTGTTCAGCGTTTGTTGTCACCCTTGTGTCTTTTCCAAATTATGCATTTTGATGTGTACCCAAACATATTTATCAATAAACGCTTAAAGGGGCTCGGCAATTGTTCCATCACATGGGTTTAACGAACGATGCAAAATCACACGCGAATGAACGACCGAGTTATCAATTTTTTGACCTAGGGAGTGGTTTCGGAAGACTTGTTATTCAATCTAATCTGGAGCTGCCTTCTGTGTTGAAATCGGTTGGGATTGAGCTTTTTCCTTCTCGTCACAAAATCGCTGCTCAAACCTGGGATGATCTTACGCAGAATGGAGATGCATCGCGGATAAGAACGTTGGCAGTGAAAAGTTGGGGCATCGAAGAAGACGACAAAAATATCGCATCCACTGTGGACTTGTATGAGGGCGATTTATTTGAGCTTGACATATCACAAGCGACACATATATATGTTTCTTCGCTGTGTTTTTCAGAGGATATGATGAAAAGACTCCTTGCTAAAATTGAATTGGAAGGGATTTCACTGCAAATTGTTGCATCATTGAGACCGTTCCCATCATCACGTAATGAAAATAAGAACGCTCATGGAGCGATAAACAAGCGGGCCACCTTGGGAAGCAATCCATGGAAAGAGTATATTGAAATGTCATGGACTAAGGCTCGAGGGGACGGTTCCCCTGTATATCTCTATTCAGTGAAGCATGCCGATGAGACGTAATACTAATATTGCACTTAGCTATTTTTTTTGTATTTGCTCTTACTAAGAGACCGAGTATCTTATCCTATGAACGACCAAGACTTCCTTGGAACTTGCTTTTCAATTCAGAAGATGCTCCACCCAATACCAGATGCAAAGCTTTTTTATCAACTCTACGTCCGTCGTCCAAGTTCGAATCACGGCTCCAGGTCCACTCGTTTGCTTGCCGTTGCTGTTTCGATTCCTGAGATTTCTGCCTGTGCGCATCAAATAGCGACGGTCCACGAGACTGTTCATAGGCTTTTTGGATTGCATTGACTTCCTCCAGAACTTCCGGGTTAATCTGCACTGCACTGTTTCTATCGGAGAATGAAACAATGGCCTGTCCGCGCATCTTTTCATTCTTGAAAGTGCGACTTCGTGTAGATTTCGATATTCCTTTCAAAAAGTCGTGCTCACCGGGTACCAGCATCCATTCCTCTCGACCTCCTTCATCGATGCCTGCTGATTTTTTATTCAAGTTCTGAACTTGCGGCAAACGTTGGCGTTTGAATGCCTTCACCGCTGCAATCGTGCCCAGTGGTGCTGGACCATCATCATCGTCACTACTGCTTTCCTCTCGCGCTTCATTGTAGTGCGTGGATATTGGTTTGGCGGCCCACGACGTTGGGGCGCCTTCAGACCCTCCACTGCTTCGGAATCGGCAAACACGCAGAACCTCGTTGAGGTTAATAGTCGCAACGCCTGATGAATCAGGGATAGCATATCCCAAAGCCTTTTCTTTAGTGCTGTCGTTTCCAATGTTTCCCTCACCGTCCACCTCGTCGTCATCATCCATTTCTGCCACCTCCAAACCAATCAAAAGAAATAGTTGCGTTAGCGTTGCTTTCAGTTTTTCATTTTCAATTCCATCAAGTTGAATACTTTCTCCTTCCATCAAAGCATTGCAAATTCCTTGTAGTTCATTTGCCAGCGATGTTGCGGATGAAGATGAATCTTTTGGATCGAACCGATCTAACATCTGTGATGTCATTCTCTCGACTCGTTTTCTACTTCTGATATCCTCTTCGTTTTCTTGTGATTTCTCATCCCGCTTCATTACATTTTGCGTTTCGTTGTTCATAAGTGGTTTCTCAACTTCTGTGCCTCTTTTGTTGGGGTGCTGGAGCTGTCGCTGTTGGTCTTGCTCATACGCTTCTGCTCTATTCATGGTAAAACCCACCCCATTCAACAAAGCACGCGCCAAACGTAATAATGCCGTGTCATCTTCACCTTGACGTCCAGTACCACCCTTTGGTGCATTCCCCCACTTCCAACCCCCCTTTTCTCCCAACTCCATCCCATGAATGATCAATGACTCAAACACAACTTCCAATAATCGAGCGAGATTCCTATCGGGCATTTGGGATAAATTGTATTCTGTACCTCGACTCAGTTGTATAAAAAGGAGGGGGATTCCCCCGTCTTCGAGTGATGCCATGGCAGGGTAAGAGTCGAAAAGTTTCGTCAGTGCGTATGCTAGTTCATGAGCTCCCGGTGGTGTCGACGTAACTGATGCTGCAGGCGGAGAATCGGACGGTGATCGACTACTTTTATGCCGGTGTTTCTTTCTTGTTTTATGCTTTTTTCCTTTCTTCTTTTTGTGGCTCTTCTTTTTGTCGCTGCGGTGACCCTTTTTTGGATGACGCCTCCTCCGATATGATGCAGATGATGAATCGCTGCTGCTATCATCTAATCTGTGATCATGCCGATGCTTCTCTTTTTTATGTCGTTTAGATGGTTGGTCGGGTGGTGAATGACGTTTTCTGCATCCTTCTTTGCCCATTGCAACGTTGGTATCAGGGTGATCGACGTCACCTTGATCGGCCGGCATGTTTATGTAAGAAGTAAGTTCGAGTGAGGCATGGTGATGATCTTTTTCCATTGTTTGGTGGATATTATTGCATTCGAGACAGTAGTGTTTTGTTAATTTTTATTCAGCTCATTGTTAATAATATTTTATTCAGCTTATTGTTAATAATATTTTATTCAGCTTATTGTTAATAATATTTTATTCAGTTCCCTGTTTCAGCATAGCAGAGATGGTCTAGTTGGTTATGACGCGTCCTTCACACGGATGAGGTCCCGGGTTCGATTCCCGGTCTTTGTACTTTTTGGACCATTGCTCCTGCGAGAGGGTACGGGTTAATTGTTCTTAAAAGATCTATGCCATGTCCTTTTTGTAAGATCGCTCCCTTGACAGGGTGGGGTTTATCTTGATTACAAGAGCAATGCCAACCAAGAAAGATAAAATACACACCACACGCCGGCGCAAATCTCATGATAATTGGTGGGGGGGGGAAAGTTCGACCAAGAAACTTTCCTACAATGCTTTCTATGGGGGAAAAGTACCTGACAAGCCCCTCCGAATCCACCGTGAAAGCAAGCACTAATTCCAAACCGAGCGTCGGGACGTTGGGATTATTCCCATAGTGCAAGAAGTCTTGTATGCTTTGTGAAATAAAATCTCTCGGGGCCACATAACACCCTGACGAGGGGGTGTTCCATTTTAGTTCGCAAATCTTTGCAACGTCGGGAAGATCTAACATCATTTTGGACCACATCGCTGACCACCTACAACAACACCTCTCAATGCCCCATCCTTCTGGTTTATGCGCAATACGAGCTACCGTGGCTTGTGTTGTTAGGATATGAATCGGACGTCCGACGAGGTGACTCTCTTGTGATGTTGTCGTGCGTGGAATATATTTCATCCCCTCACACCACCTGACATCGCTCTGTAGCTTTTGCAGGCAACAAAAATCAAGAATCAATGATTACTTGAAGGCAAGCAACACCAAAAGTGGGAAGATGATGGAGTAGGCTGAGGAGTAAAGAGTGAGAGATCAGTGATAGGCGATAAAGGGAGAAGAGAGGTAGCCATCGTCCAAGTCCGAGAGAGGAGGGATTTAGATATGATGAGAAATGGCAAGAGAAATCAACAATCAACAGTGGCTGATGCTGATGGGTGATGGTGGGGGGGCAAAAGGATGGGTGGGGTGATCACGATGAAGATCAAGGCACTTAATACGGCCTCAACGATGACAGCATGCAGGACCATGGGCGGCGATGAGGAGGATGATGCAGTGTCCGTCGTCTGGCAGCGACAGCTGTCTTTGCAACCCCTCTTCATCCTCCTTCTCCATGCATGCCTTACCGTACAGTGCAGGGTCTAACAATTATTGTGGTGGCATGAACAGTGGTGTGGGCAGTGGCAGTGGCGGAGGCGGAGGAAGACCATAATTGTTGTCAAAACGGGAAAGGGGAGCCAGAATCGAAAGCTAATGCCAACTGCCACAAATGGATGAGGATGGTGAGGGTCCAAATATGAAAAAATTATTAGAAAGATAAAATATTTATTGCTACATTTAATTGCCACATTTATGCCATTATCGCCTCCAACTCTGGCGATCCTCCGTCCTCGCTCGGCTGATTGTAGGGTTGCCTCTTGTCCTCCGCCACCTCAGCATCTTGTCATGACCCATCTCCCATCCAATCCGGCAGCGCCTCCACCTCTCGCCGCTCCGCCGCCTCATGTCGTGCCCCTCTTCATTGCTGGCGAAGTAGTTTATTGTGCACTTGTCATGTCCTTTCATCATGCGGACCTCCAACTCTTGTTGTGCCATCTCATTTTCCTCTTATTGCGCCCTCTCTTGTCCGCTCTGGCTGGTTGTCATGTGTAAAGCGACCGCCTCGACTACCTCACTATTCTCCCGCTTCCCCACATCCCCAGCCAACATGACCGCCGCCTGCTGGTCTGCATCGATATCCGTCGTCATCCTCCTTTCTCCTCTCCCCTTCCCCCCACCACTCCTCTTCCCATTCCTATAAATATTTCGAGCGACATGGAACTCATAAATCTGACGTGATTTGGCAAAGGTAGATGATAGAGTAAGAATTTGCGAAAATACTTAAGCAATGTCTGCACCAGTAGATTTTCTGTGCTACGCTTTTGGGACACAGGTCACACAAGATGAATATTATTTTTGCTGTACTCTCACCCCCACCATAATCAAGAAAGGTGAGATCACTACGATACATATTATGCTTCACTGGGGTTTATTTTTGTGATCATCTAATTTACATTTTACATTTTACTGGTTCACTAATGCTTTGCTCCACCCTAACAGCTTACGGATGTCTCGACGGCACTACAGATAGTCCAATATAATACGGGAGGAATAATAGGATACTCGTGAGGGAGATTTCTTCGTCACACGATAAATGATATGACAAACAAGTACACAAATGATTCCTCATTTTCAACAGTGAACGATGTTTCAACAGACAGGTCCAGATCAATAGCCCACCGATATAAGATGAGAGCCAAGCTGGGTTAAAACGTTGATTTCCTTTCCTCTACGAAGACTTTGACACCCGTTTTGCATCACATTTACGGAACCTTTTGTTCCGAGGACACAGCTCATGGACGTTATATTTTAAACGGAGCCCGGGCAACGCCCATGGTACTTCGATCGCAAATTCGTTCGACGCAAGCACGACACGGACAACGGGGGGGGGGGGCAGGGGGGGGATTCGAGCCCACGCACGCACATGACTTGCTCACCTAGCGGAAGGAAAGGCGCGATGTTTGCGCACACGCCCACCTCTCTCCCTACCTCTTCCCGTACAGCTTCACGTCCATGACCAAATCCGGCTGATAGACTCGGTCCGGGTTGCAGTAGATATTCTTGAATCGTTGATATTCCCCCATCGCCTGCGAAGCCGGGGGTATCGGTCCCAGTCCCTTGCCGTCCTCGCACACTTCTCCTGAAGTAAAAGAGAGAGAGAGAGAGAGAGAGAGAGAGAGAGAGAGATTCGAATCGATAATATCGTGTCAGGCGCCCAAGTGTAACATTACAGGGGAAGGGAAATGCGACCCGAACACGTGCGAATCTAACTCACTTATCGACGACGACGACGACGACGACGACGACGACTTGGACTGATACGCCAGCCTCGACGGTATGATGACCCTCCGAACCCCCCCAGGATACATCCCCATGACCGCCTCCTCCAATCCCGGTATCGTCGATCCGTCCCCCAGCGTCCATCGATACGGCGCGCCGGCGTCTACCGTGCTGTATATCTTGCTCCCGTACCTTGCGCCCGTAGTGGACATGACGTAATCGATCGACACGACCTGACCCAGTCTCGGGGGGTAGGATGTCGACGGTGACGACGACGACGACGACGACGATTTCGATCCCGGCTTGACGTCCGCGTACTGGAGTCCGGTGGACGTCGTCACGAAGTCGAGGTCGGGGGGGGTCGATGATGACGATGATGATGATGCGGCGTTCGCGATTTCGGCATGCTGGGCGACGAGGGGGATGTTCGTGACGATCGCGGCGGCGGCGGCGAGGAATGGTCGTCGCGCGACGACCTGCCACGATGCGCAGCCCCTCGGTTCGATGAGGAATAGGATGAGGGTGAGGGTTTGTGCTACAATCGCGCTTGTGGCCATCGCATTCATATAATAATTATTTTAATGAGCGTCGGTGATGGCACCATGAAAAAAAATTTCACTGGTGGTGGTGAAAAAAATGACATCGTGCGTAAAAGTACGCTACTATCGTACGCGTTTGGTACACGCACGTTGAACACATCATCGCGCCAAACCCCTTTCTCTCTTTCGATCTCTGTCCCTACAACTGTCATTTTCGTTCCCACTACGACACATCTTCGCTGCAACATCGTGCACCCAGCGACGCCGACCGGACGCGCGGCGCCATGAGAGCGAATACCAAACGACCCCCCCCCGTCATCGCCGCCGCCGCCGTTGTTCCGACGACGACGCCATGCTCGGCCCGACGGCGATGAGGAGGAGGTCCGACGATGCCGCTCCTACCGCTCCCGTCGGGAAAGAATAACGATTATTCCCCGATCATCGCGACGTCCTCGTCGATGCATCGACGACGTCGTCCCCGTCGAAATACGACGAATGCGACGACCGTTGTGGGGGGCGATGGCGTCGATTCGCGTAGGAGACGTCGCACTCGGCCTGACGACGTGCCGCCGGCTTCCGGTCCTCCCGGATTCGTCCCCATCATCGATCCGACGAGGGCGTCCGAGGAAATCGGATATCGCATCAACGTCTCGAGGGACGGATCCATGATAACCGCGATCCCGATCGACGATGGCAGGGTCGGTGGGGGCGCGATGACGTCGCGAATGGGATGGGGGGGAGGGGGGGGGGGCGCCGGCGGCGTTTCCGGTCGCGGCGGGCACCGACCGCACGACGTTTCCTCGCGTCGGACCGATCCTTTCCCCCCCGTACCGACCCCCCCGCTCCCGTCGAGGTCGTCGCCCATCATTTTCAGTCAACCTCGATCGTCGCCGAGTCTCGAGGAGGATGGAGCGAACGGCGGCGGGAAGGGATCGTCGTCGTCGTCGTCGTTGTCGTGGTCGACCCGCGGCCTGCTGGATGCGAGGGGGAAGCAGAGGCGCAGGATGAGGCTACGCGGCGGGAGCGGGAATATTGCCGGTGGCAATAGGATCAATGACGTCGCGTCGATCGCGATGGCGGCGGCGGGCGCTCCTCCCGACTCGCCGCTTCGGGTCGCAGTCAGGGACAAGCTCAAGCGCGCCAGGGGATTGTTGGCATTCGCCGCCGGGGTGGCGGTGGAGGGTCCCGACGACGACGACATCAACTACCAATCGTGGCCGGGGGTGGACGATGGCGAATCGCCCGACGCGACGACGGCGACGACGACGAATATGGCGGATCCGTCGCGTGGGGGTTCGTCGCACCCTCCTCGCCCGAGGAGGACCAACAGGGTCCGATGGGATCTCCCGACCGATGAAACGCGCGTCGATCGAGGACGGGAGCATCCTCGATCGTCGTCGCGAATGCATCCACAGCGCACGACGACGGCGGCGAAAACCAAAACGAAAACGACGACCGTCGTCGTCGATATCGGTAACGACGATGACAACATCGCGGAAGCGGATGCGTGGAGCGTGGGGAGCTTTCCTATGCTCAGTCCGAATCACAAATTCGACGACGGCACGTTGTTCGGAGACGAGGGCGACGTGAATGCGTTGGATCGCGACGACGACGACGACGACGACGATGCCCCCGGGAGGTCGATAAAGGCAAACGATCGCGGGGCAGACGGCTTGGACGGGTCGTCGATCGGGACATCGTCGCAGGATACCACCGCCCTACTGCGGCGAAAGGCGGACGAGATCCGAATCAAACGGGACGTGATCGCGAGGGACGTCGCGAAGAAGGCCCATATCAAGGGGACGCTGATCAATGCCATCGACGGCAACCTCGAGAGGAATATGAATCTGATAAAGTCGCTCGACCTCGAGCTCGAGGAGATCCAACTTCGAACTACGAGGACGACCGCGACGACGCGTGGCACGCGTCGGATCCCGAACGTGGACGCGACGACGGGCCGATATTATGGCAGGAGTCCCAGCGGCGCGTACGACCGACTGGCATCGTTCGATAACGATGATCCCGGAATCACCGCCGACACCGACTCGGTCGCCGATCTTTATCGCATGGAGGGGTTTAAAGGGACGGCGATGAGGATGACGTCGGGGATTGGATTGGACCCTCCCGCGCGTCGTAGTCCGCCCACGATCGAGGAGGTGGACGGTCTCGTCGATATGGTACGGCACATGGAGCCGGATGGATCTCGAATATCGACGGTCCTTCGGGACGATGACGATCGTGGTTACGACGAAAATTATGGATCGTATGCGGGGGGGGGATATAACGTG
The DNA here is from genome assembly GCA_036939675.1 of Cyclostephanos invisitatus. NCBI lineage: Eukaryota > Bacillariophyta > Thalassiosirophyceae > Thalassiosirales > Thalassiosiraceae > Cyclostephanos > Cyclostephanos invisitatus. The sequence goes on along the minus strand of JALLBA010000010.1, from coordinate 3,727 downwards.
CCAAGGCCGATGCAGGTGTCGTATCCTCGGACGAAAGTATCGAAACGCCACGATGCACTTGCGGCATCTGAAATCCTCCCGCCGTTGCGACATCATCGACATCGACGCAATCATCGTGAACAGTCACCGCAGGAACATCGTCCGTTGAAGAGCGAAAATTCGAAACGAGAAAAGATGGTTCGTTTCGACCCTCCCAGCGAAACTGACTCCGACGAGCTCAAATTCACGAATAATTCCGTCGACAGCCCGTCAAGGAACGGCACGGACGACATTTCTTGGGATGAGGAACATACCGGTGTTGGTTCATTCGCGGAAGACGTAGGATCCTTCGTTCCGCCTGATCGCCATGACATTCACCCATGGGCGAGAAACCATGCTCGTGCTACGTTATCAGAAAATCATCTGGGAAAAAGTCACCATCATCGTCGGCTACATGACGACGGAATAAAATTGTCGTCGTCACTGAACAATCATGATAGTCACAGTAAGGGAGCGTCGTCTGGTTCGGCGGGAACGGATCCAGACCTTGGCTTTATCCAAGCGATTGCCGCGGTAGTGATACAGACGGCAGTTCGTCGATTCCTCGCCGAGATTGCTGTCATAGAGAGACAATACGCCGTCAGAGTGATACAATCTGCCATGTGTAATTGGATGGCGCGTAGCCGAAATCCACGTTACGTTTTCAATGATACGAACGAAACGCAGCAAAACTCCGTTGGGATATTTCATGATGTGCGAGAGCCCATCTCTCGCAACGATGGTCGGCTCCGACGGACCAAGCACGTCGTGTTTGAGGACGATTACAATGATTTCCGTGATTTTGCCGCAACTGAAATACAGCGATGCTATCGCGGCTGGTGGGCAAGGGAGGGGATTCTAGTTGAACACTTCGCAGCAACTGCCATCCAGCGACAATTCCGTGGGTGGTGGGCTAGAGAAGGATTGGACGTGGATCGGTATTGCGCGGTAGAAATTCAGCGTATTGTCCGGGGATATCTAGCGAGGATGACCTATGTCTATGACATGTATTGCATCATCGTTGTGCAGTCTGTGATGCGGCGCTACCTCTCATTTCACACCACCGCAGTCCGACTGGCGAGTATTCTTTACATTCAAGCTATGTACAGAGGACACAGAGTTCGGTCGGAGCTTAACCGCTATGTAAAGAATGGGCAGGAAGTTGCAGCTACTTTTATACAGGCACAATGGAGAAGCTATGACGCACAGATGAAATATATTAATACTCTTGCCGATATTCTGATTGTTCAGAGTATTTCCCGGCGATGGTTGACTATAAGAAAGACGAGGAGGATATTTGACATGAAGTCAAAGCGCGAAACAATTCGTCAAGAAAAGCAAAGGATAAACAGAAGTCAGAATCATGCGCCCAGTCAACAATCCAGTCATGATGTATGGCGACAACATAGGTTGAATATAGTCGCCAAGTCACATAAGCCAGAAACGACGAATCAATCACTCTTAGGTTTCGATATCTACGCCCGAGAGATCGTCGGAGCTGAGGATTGGTACGACGGAAACAAATCAGAGACAAGTGATATGCTTAAAAATTGGAAGCGACGATCCAAGTGAAGTTATTACAACTATTTCTTTCACCTCCACAAGTTATTCCATGCATGAGGTCATTATGGGTGATTTTCATATCAACAATAATAGTATTGATTCGCTAAATGATGTCGCAATATTACTTTTTACGTCGAAATGTCAACGAAACTCTGTATCCCCTTTTGACCAATGTCCCACCTGAAGAGGTGCGTTCCTCAAGTACGCCCTCGCTGATTTCATGGCAATGATTCGAGTATGCATCGTCTGTAAATAAGACAAGAGATCCGTGTCCATGAAGAATGACCTCAAGTGATGGAATGGGATTTTCATCTTGTTGTATAGATACTTTAGCTCGCACTACCTCTGAATCATTTTGTTGCTTTCTGGGCCAAAGCTTGAAAATGACATCTGAACCACCCAATGAAATAGTAGCCGTGCGATTATCATAGGCAGGCCCGTCAGTATGAGGCATGATCCCTTCTCCGGGTTGATATTCATTAATCAGCACGTGATTAGGAGGGCGAGTCGGAGGAAAGGCCCCAACTGCTACCAGCGTGTCCGAGAGGCGCTGAAGGTTTATGGGCAAATCGGTAATCGTACCATCAAACAATGCGACTTTCCTCCTAGCGTGCTTTAGTTTTGTCCATTTTCCATTGTGCTGAACACTCTCTTCTCTTTCGTCCATTATTTTGCCATCCCTACACCGGTGCTCCGAATATTCTGGAATGGAACCCAACCAGGTCAGCACTTCACATCCTTGTGCCGATGATAAGTAGTCTCGTACGTAGAACACGGAATCTATGGTTGTTCGAGAGCCCGCTACTCTGTAAATATCTCCAATCACTTGACCATGCAGCAAAAGACTTTCGCACTGATTTGGCGATTCATTTGATTTTATAGATGCGTTACTTTTGATGTTCTCGATCATATCCCTCCCGGCATCCTCGCTACCACTTGCAGAAGCACCACTCGATTCAATATGATGTCTGGAGGAGCGAATCCTTTGCCTTTCTTGGTGTCTCAGTTGGCGAAAGTCGATGGCATGTTGCATTTTATTCCTACACCAAAAAAGGTGACGAGAGAAAAATGATCACATCTTATAAAATCATATAGATTTTAATTTTTAAGGGTTTCTAATGTTTGTTTCGGTCACGTTACAGTACGACACCG